>CM040927.1:40714566-40757066 GCA_023029165.1 Gobiocypris rarus | reverse complement strand
GCTCTGCAGTCCGGCCTCGTTCTGTTCTGACTCAATCCCCTCTCGGATTTCACTCATAATCTCATGCACTAGCTGAGCGAGTCCTTCCTGAAGTCTGATTAGAGAGAGAGGAGAAGCAGATTGATGAGTTAAAAACTACCATACATCCAGTTTAATAGCCTCACTGGATATAAAATCGTTTTCTACTCTTACAAAATGGGTTATTGATGGTAAATGGAAGCATACATCTGGATCAATTCAGTTTCAAATGTAATATAGAAAGGATATTTCTAATTAGTTTTAATGCATAGTTTTTCTTAAATGCATTTATACTCACTATTAAGATTGCACAGTGAATGCATATGGACTTACGTGCACATCTTCCCCTGTCATTGCCACTTTGCATATTCAGTTTTGCATATTGCATTTTAAATTGAGTCGATCCAGCTTTATGCTTCCATAATCAGATGATCTTTAATAAGCACCAAACGTATTCAGCGTCAGAGTTAAAACCACAGCAGATGCAAACAGCCACAATTAAATAGAAATACATGTCAAGTGTTTTTAAAGCCTGGGTTATGGTTGACGCACCACCTCACGGTTCACAACTGCACGATTTGAGGAAATAATATGATTTTTCTGATAAATATTGTGATTTTAAAAATCCCAGGTTTGCTGTGTTTGTTTGAAGCAGGGTTATTATAGTTAACTAAATAAAGTAAACCATTTAGTATTTCATATATTTGTATTGAGTAATAACAGTGAGTTTAACGGTTTAACATTTGAAAATGAAGATATTAAGACATAATATTAGTATTTTAGTTTTATCATTAATAGTTTATTCTTCACAGATATTATTCTTAATTTTCATTTTTTATTTACTTATATTACAGTAGTTTTTATTTTGTACTTAGATACAGTATTTTATTTAGTAATAATAAAAACCATAATAATAAAAATATTATTTTATGGGCATATCGATAAATAATCACAAACTTTTGGTCAAATTGCCAATTCTATTATATTATTATTCTATACTATTATGTTTAGTTTTGAATATTCTTTTTAATTTTAATTCCTGTTAAAGTTTTAATAATTTTGTTGTGTTTTGTCATTTTTATTAATTTAAAAAAAATGTTTATATAATTGTATTCATTTTTATTTAAGTTTGAGCTATTTCAGTGTTAAAAAGAGCTTAGTTCATATCATCCAGTTGCCAAAGCAGCATTTCTTAATTTAATTAAAATTATAATTAAAAATGACATTGACTAATAAAAATGTCAAAACAAAACAACATTATTAAAACTTTAAAAATAATTAAAATTAAGTTAAAAACTAATTCAAAGCTATTTATAAATATTAAAAAGACATATTAAGTAAAAAACCTAATAAAAACGACAAAAACACACAACAAAATGAATGCAACTTTAATGAAAATGTAAAATAAAATAAAACATGAACAAAATTAAATGTTAACTGAAATAAAATTAAGTATTAAAAAAATAATTAAGTTAATTTCAGCCTTTCTTATTTTAATTGATTTTAACTTTTTAAACTAAATGAATAAAAATGACAAAAACGCACAACAAAATGATCAAAACTTTAATAATAATTAAAATTAAAATTAAAATAATGATTAATAAAAAGCCATAATAGTATCTCAGTGATACTAAAATAACACTGGTTTGAAGGGCTGTGCAATTTGACCAAAATTTTGTTATTATATATGCCAATAAAATATATATTTTTTTGTATTGTTGTTCTTCTTCTTATTATTACTAAATAAAAATATATAAAATACAAAAAAAATTAATATTTAATTGTAAAATAAAAAAATTACAACTGTGAAAGTACAATACTAATATTATGTCTGTCTTATTATCTTAATTTTCAAACGTTAAACGATGAAACTCTTATTTTGACGTGTTTTCTGTTGCTAAGAGCTTCTCGTTACAAGGTCTGTGTGTGAAGATGATTGGCGTGTGTTTGCTTCACAAATGCGTGTTAAATTGACAGAGCAAATGGAGTTTGTGTGGAGCAGGAAACACCAGCGGATCATGTGTAAACGAACACAGTGCCACGCTTCACTCTGAAACACGTGGCGCATATATTTATTTAATATTTATTTGATGATTGCACCAAGCCATATTTGGTCATGTGACATGTTTGATTGACAGCTGTCCTGCCGTGTTTCAGGTGAACTGCGGCCGGCTCTCATTCTTCTCTCTATTTTCCGTTAAGAGTCGTTCCTGCCGGGATGTGATGGATTTCTTGACATTCTCGTTCTGATTAGGCCTCTCAATTAATGGCCGCTCTCCCCTTGTACATACAAACGCTAGTGCTCTACTTTACGAGTGGAACCTGTACGGTAATGTTGGTCTTGGCAGTGAGGAGATCCTCTGGCGAGAGAGACGGAGAGAGAGACGGGAACAGCCCTGTCTGACTCCACTGGCCAACCAAAACACCAGTCCCTTAATCAGAGCAGAATCACACACACACACACACACACGGCTGTAAACGTGCGTGTCGACGGTGATGGAGTGAGTTAGTGTGGTCGATCCCTGTAGTAAAAATACAGCTTCCATTATGAAGCTCTGCTGTACACAGTTATTAAACTGTCAATGTTCATGACATACGTCTCAGAAAAACTACACACATTGCTCTTTCCGTATTGTTTGATTTAAGTCTAGATTGTGGTCAGACCGTTTGCAGGTTAGAAGTCTGTGTTTTTGACCTGAGGGATGAAAATATGTTTCAGGATTGTGTTGTCATCATTTTATATTCTGCTTCACACCCTGCCAAAGAACACACACATGTTCAAATCTCAGTATCTCCTTTTGTTATTATTATATTTTTTTGCTTTAAATGGGACCTATTATGCCCCCTTTTCAAGTAGTGCTGTGCAAATTATCGCGTTAACGCAGGCTATAATTTTTTTTCATTTGAATGCATTAACGCAATGTGTGTGTGTGTGAGACAGGACACAAAATATTTTAGGCAATTAACGCAGCGTTCGTTTTTATATCCATTTTTGCCTAGCGTTACATTATATGATCATTCTCTTATTCATGTAAATGCTTTTAAAGCATCTAAGCGTGATAAGACAAAAGAGAGCACGCTGTATGTCAGTGTCCTGTCTCTCACACACACTACCCATCACACACTCACACACACACACACACACACACACACACACACACACACACACACACACACACACACACACACACACACACACTCACACAGACACTCACTCACACACACACACACACACACACACACACACACACACACACACACACACACACACACACACACACACACACACACACACACACACACTACTGCACACACACACACACACACACACACACACACCACTCACACACACACACACACACACACACACACACACACACACACACACACACACACACACACACACACACACACACACACACACACACAGACACTCACACACACACACACACACACACACACACACACACACACACACACACACACACACACACACACACACACATACACACACACACACACACACACACACACACACACACACACACACTACCCATCACAGGAGACTGCACAGTTTACTTTCTGTGATAAAAACCTCATCCTGTGTGATTTATAAGCATTTTGAAAAGTGAGGACATGGGGAACGTCCTCATATTTCACCCTCTCCTGTAATACCTGTGTCATACCCATGTCATTATACACATTTGTGTCCTGATATTTCACAAAAACATGCCCACTCACACACACACACACACACACACGCACTCACACACACACACACACACACACACACACACACACACACACACACACACACACACACACACACACACAAAGACAGAAGAGAGTGCGCTGTATGTCAGTGTCCTGTCTCTCTCACACACACACACACACACACACACACACACATGTTTTGTTTCCATGTTTTATGGGGACATTCCATAGGCGTAATGCATTTTATACTGTACAAACCGTTTTTTCTATCCCCCTACACTGCCCCTACCCCTAAACCTACCCCTCACACACACACACACACACACACACACACACACACACACACACACACACTGCCCCTGCCCCTAAACCTACCCATCACACACACACACACACACACACACACACACACACACACACACACACACACACACACACACACACACACACACACACTGCCCCTGCCCCTAAACCTACCCATCACAGGAGACATGCTCCATTTTTACTTTTTCAAAAAACATCACTTTGTGTGATTTATAAGATGTTTTCCTCATGGGGATCAAAAAATGTCCCCACAAGGACAAGGATTTTGCATATTGCCATCTTTGTGGGGACATTTTGTCCCCATACGGTAGGGATTACCAGTCCACACACACACACACACACACACACACACACACACACACACACACACACACACTCACACAAAGACAGAAGAGAGCGCATGTCAGAGTCCTGTGTGTGTGTGCGTCTCAACCTGATCCCGAGTTCAGTAGTCACGGCACTGATCAGGGAGATCTTAAAGTCACAGCAGCACTAATGATATCTGTCATTAATGTTCATCACAGAACAAAGGGAACAGAGAGAAGTGTAGCTTTAATGATGATTAATCCAGATTTCATTTATTATTTATGCAGTTAAGAAAGGTGTTTGATAACTATTACATTTCTGTATATGTCTTACAGGGAATGCCGCAGGTAAATATAACATTTATTATTATGGGTTTATGTTAAGATTGTTTTAAGTTCACTTAAATTAAAAGTTGTTTTTTTAAAGCCTAATAAATTTTGAAATTGGCTTTCATTTATACTGTAATGTAATGTCATTAATGTTTCATAGAGACATCAGTGATACTGGCCTTCATTCATAAAAAGATGCTATTACAACACATATTTAAAATATGCCATCTTTAAATTATTTCTATATTAATTTGGAGAGTAACTGAAATTAATACAATATCAAAATATTAAAAACTCACACTCACACACACACACACACACACACACACACACACACACACACTCAGCTCAAAATACCCTACAGATAATTTTATTTTAAGACAGAAGAGAGGATTTCAGGCGTCAGTCACACCTGTCTCTCACACACACTACACACATCACACACACACACACAAGCTCATGCTCCAGCATACCGGCAAAAACAAAACAGGACAATCTCACGCACTAAAAATGTCAGAAACGTTCAGAATCAACACACACACACACACACACACACACACACACACACACACACACTCACACAGACACTCACCACACACACACACACACACACAGACACTGCACACACACACACACACACACACACACACACACACACACACACACACATACACACACACACACACACTGCCCCTTTAAATATCATCTTACTAAGACATGTTATTGGCAGATATTGATATGTATATGCATTTTATGAAAGAATCTGCTATACTGTCATTCATTTACATTACACGGCCATATCAATTCATATAAATATCAGCATCTGCTCCAAATTGCATATTCTCACTATGAATCATAAAAGCCTGATGTATCAAATATGATACTCAACAAAAACACATGCAAAACTTTTTTTATACTCTGTGTAAAGGTTCACTGATCATATATCAGGCTTTATCGGATTAAGAAAGTAAATGGAGTTGATTTTGAGTTCATCTTGACTTCACTACACAATCTCTGGTTCTCTCTGATGATTGGCTCTCGGGTGATGTGATGTGGTATTGGTAACCATGGCGACGGGAGTTTAAATCTCTCATTATGGCTCTGTTTAAACCTACTCCTCACACACACACACACACACACACACACACACACACACACACTGCCCTGCCCCTAAACCTACCTATCACACACACACACACACACACACAGACACACACAACAGACACACTGAGTGAAATAAACGTCTTATTCCAGTGAAATTCATTCGCTGCTTTAGTATGTTTGTGTTTCTGTGTTTCTACCTTTCAAATAAACTCCTGTCAAGTTCATTGTTTTTCCAGTCTCTACACACACACACACACACACACACACACACACACACACGCACACCAGTCCACACACACACACACACACACACACACACACACACTCACAGATTTCACTTCATCATCATCATTGACTTAATGGCGCTCACACTCCATAAGCAGCCAATATTTGTTCAACCTTTAGAGGAACATTGAGGATTTTATGATGGAATAGACTCATGTGTGGAGCTGAAACCTGAGACTAACCTTGGATCAACCTTAAATCATCCTCAAATAAACCTCGTCACTGAAGCTGCTGAATGAGGAAATGAAGAAAAATATTCAAATGATCAACTCATTATGAGGTGCATGGAGGAATTTGGAATGTAAATGTTTAAAATGATTGGTTTAGTTCTCAGAATTGATAGTGTAGAAACTTTCAGAAGACTAGTTTATTCAGATGATTATTATTTGAATAAATATACACTATATTACCAAAAGTTTTGGGACGCCTGCCTTCACATGCACATGAGCTTTAATGCCATCCCATTCTTAATCCGTAGGGTTTAATATGGAGTCGGTCCACCCTTTGCAGCTCTAACAGCTTCAGCTCTTCTGGGAAGGCTTTCCTCAAGGTTTAGGAGTGTGTTTATGGGAATTCTTCTAGAAGCTCATTTTGTGAGGTCAGGCACTGATGTTGACGAGAAGGCCTGGCTTGCAGTCTCCGCCTAATTCATCCCAAAGGTGTTCTATCGGGATGAGGTCAGGACTCTGTGCAGGCCAGTCCAGTTCCTCCACACCAAATTCACTCATCCAAGACCTATTATCCCCCTTTTTACAAGATAAGTCTCACGTGTCTCCAGAATGTGTCTGTGAAGTTTCAGCTCAAAATACCCTCCAGATATTTTTATATGAGCTGCTCCCACTCCCTTTCAAGAAAAGGTGGAGCTTCAAGAGCTCATGCTCCAGCATACCAGCAACAACAAAACAGGACAATCTCACGCACTGAAAATGTCAGAAACGTTCAGAATCAACAATTTTGAAAAGACCCTTGTTTGTGAAGCAGTTCTGCGCAAAATTATTCCCGCAAACACACAAGATATTTTGGGAGATTTCCTTCAAAATTTTGATTTTACAACAATGTCCTCAGTGACTCAGATGGCGAGAGTCTATGGAGACTCTTATGTGCATTGGTACATCCCAAAAGATAACACTTGTAATGCCTCTGTGGCGCAGATATTGTACGACTCCAGCTGCTACAGCGAGGATACAGAAATTGTAGACTCTGTGCTTCTTATTTAGGGCCGTGTCTATGCTAATGAGGCAGGTGGTCACCGCTGTGGGCGGGGCTTCTCCCTACAATGATGTCATTGTAGGGGGGAATCTGAATCAGCTCGTTTGAAGAGACTGATTTTGATTTATGGGAATTGTAAAACATGAGTGAGTGGATTTTTAGCATTATAAGCTGGTTGTTCTCACACTGTTGACACACAACACCTTATTAAAGTGAATTTTGCATAATAGGTCCCCTTTAATTGTTCAGTTTTGCTAAAATCTGGCTGGAAAATTAAAAATGTGCATGTAAAAACAAGTCATTCTGCAAGTCATGCAGCTCAGCCGGTCGATTATGGCGCTCAACACTAAAGTCATGGGTTCAATTCCTAAGGGTCACTCGTGCTGATAAGATGTATAGCATGAATGCACTGGAAGTTGCTTTTAGATCTACTAAATTAATAAGTTTCATCAAACACAAGAGTGATAAAAAAGTATTCCTGAGTGCGTTTGTGTCCTTTTAGTATTCAATGTGTCATTAATATTTCACGTTTATTTACCTGCTCTTGTTGTTCAAGCTTCAGGGATACTGTCTGGAAGAGAGTCTCTATAGTGGGAAGAACTATTTTCATGCTCTGGGTTTTGAAATATTCATCAGTCAGTGAAGCCCCCTGACTTCAACACTCTCAGGCCTGTTATTATCCTCAGATTGAGAAATATCAGCGCATGGTTGAGAATGCTGCTAGTGAAGCGTTTGGAGATGATTGTGGACGGCTGGACAATAAAGCTTTGTTGTGTGAATGTAGGTCACTGTGTGTGAGTCTTTTGTGTTCTCACTGATGTTTGTTCTACTCTTGTTTGGACACACACAATATTCTATTTTATTTAGAAGAAAATGTGAGTAGTGTATCTAAAACTCACTGCAATTGTGATTGCATTGATGTTGTGTGTAATGCCAGGGTGTTGCTGCGGTTGCTAATATGTTACAGGTTTTTGCCAGGGTGTTGCTATGTGGTTGCAAATGTTGTATGTTGTTGCCAGGGTGTTGCTATGTGGTTGCAAATGTTGTATGTGGTTGCCAGGGTGTTGCTGGTTGCAAATGTTGTATGTTGTTGCCAGGGTGTTGCTATGCTGTTAAGAATGTGTTGTGTGTGTGGTTGCCATGTTGTTGCTATGCAGTTTCCTATGTCTTGTGGGTGATGTCAGGGTGTTTTTGTGGTTGTAAATATTGTGTGTGGTCGCAAGGGTGTTGTTATGTGGTTGCTAATGTGCTGTGTGTGGTTACCAGAGTGTTGCTATGTGGTTGCTAATGTGTTGAGTGTGGTTTCCAGAGTGTTGCTACGTGGTTGTGTGTGGTTCCCAGGGTGTTCTATGTGGTTTCTAATGTGTTTTGTGTGGTTGAACATGCTGTGTGTGGTTGCCAAGGTTTTGCTAATGTGTTGTGTACAGTTGCCAGGGTGTTCCTATGCTGTTTCAAATGTGTTGTGTGTGGTTGCCAGGGTGTTGCTATGCAGTTTCTTATGTGTTGTGGTTGATATCATGGTGTTGTAGTGGATACAAATGTTGTGTGTGGTTGCCAGGGTGTTGCTATGTGGTTACTAGTGTGTTGAGTGTGGTCGCCAGGATGTTTCTATTAGGTTGCTGATGTGTTGTTGATGTGTTGTTGCCAGGGTGTTAAAATGTGTTGTGTGTGTGTGGTTGACAGGGTGTTGCTAACCTGTAACAAATGTGTTGTGTGTGGTTTCACGGTGTTGTTATGCTGTTTCAAATGTCTTGTGTGTGTGTGATGCCAGGGTGTTGCTATGTGGTCTGCTCTATATTTAACTTCATCCTTCATCTAGCAGCAATATTTGAAATATTAAAGAGATTAAATTAAATGAACTCACCCTCATGTTGTTCTAATCCTGGATGGCTTTATTTGTTGATTTTGTGTAACACAAAGGGAGACATTTATCAGAGTTATTTGTGTTTGTTGTGTATATTTCTGCTTGTGTGGTATTGAATGAGCATGGAGCATCATCACTTGTGTCTCTGTAGGTGAAGCACTTTGTTATTTTTGGAGTGTGGTTGTCAGTTTAACGGGGCACCAGCACAGCTGCCGGACCACAAAACTCTGCTTCGCGCCACAGAGACCGCATGCTCTTCAAACCGGTCTCTGAGCCATATGCGCTACAGATGGGTCAGTCTCTAGTGCTGCCGCGGGCTGGTCTGAGGGTCCAAGGTCATTAATCAGGGATCTAAGCGCTGCCGGACCGCAGCAGAAAAGTGCCATAATCAGACGTCATCAGGGTGATTTATGCTTTTTACCTGGAAAATCTCCCAAAGAGACTCTAAACAGGACTAGGACAGGACACTCTAGATTGAAATTTCTTCTGAAGTATGTCTTTTACGAGGTTACTTGTCATCTGTTTTAATGGTGAGATGTGTAATTTTATAACCTTTTTTACTGAAAAAACTGAAGACTCTGAAGTTGGGCCAGTAAGCAGCCACCTAACAACACCCTAGCAACCACATAGCAACACCCTGGCAACACCATTGGAACCACCTGGCACACCCAAGCTACCAAATGGCAATACACTAGCAACTACCTAGCACGCCATGGCAACCACATAGCACACCCTAGTAACCACATAGCGACACCCTGGTAGCCACCTAAAAACACCCCAGCAACAACCTAACACGCCCTAACAACCACAAAGCAACACCCTAGCTTACACATAGAAACATCCTAGCAACCACATGGCAACAGCCTGGTAACCATACAAAAACACACTGGTAAACATGTAACACATCGTAGCAACCACCTGGCAACCATCTAGCACCCTCTAGCAACCACATAGAAACACCCTGGCAACCACATAGTACACCCGAGCCAACACATAGCAACCGCCTAACACCCTGGCAAACACATAGCAACACCCTGGCGACCACTTAGCAACAAACCCCAGCAACCATATACAGTAGCAACAACCTGGCTAGTTATTTTTGTAATTCTTTTTTTTTTTGTGTGTGTGTGTGTGTGTGTGTGTGTGTGTGTGTGTGTGTGTGTGTGTGTGTATGTGTGTGTTTTCATGTTTTTCTATCCTGGTGGGGACCTAAACCTAAATGTGTGTGTGTGTAATAGGAAGGTTTAGTGGTAGGGTTAGTGTAAGGGGAGATAATATTATGTCAGTATACAGTATAAAAAACATGTCCATGTAGAGTCGCCTCAAAGATAGTGAACCTGTGTGTGTGTGTGTGTGTGTGTGTGTGGACTGGTAATCCCTACGGTATGGGGACAAAATGTCCACACAAAGATGGCAATATCCAAAATCCTTTTTTGGTCCCCATGAGGAATCACACTAAGTGATGTTTTTTGAAAATGTAAAAATGCAGCATGTCTCCTGTGATGGGTTGTGTGTGTGTGTGTGTGTGTGTGTGTGTGTGTGTGTGTGTGTGTGTGTGTGTGTGTGTGTGTGTGTGTGTGTGTGTGTGTGTGTGTGTGTGTGTGTGTGTGTGTGTGTGTGTGTGTGTGTGTGATGGGTAGGTTTAGGGGCAGGGGCAGTGTAGGGGGATAGAAAATACGGTTTGTACAGTATAAAATGCATTACGCCTATGGAATATTCCCATAAAACATGGAAACACAACATGTGTGTGTGTGTGTGTGTGTGTGTGGGCATGTTTTTGTGAAATATCAGGACACAAATGTGTATAATGACATGGGTATGACATAGGTATTACAAAAAGAGGGTGAAATATGAGGACGTTCCCCATGTCCTCACTTTTCAAAATGCTTATAAATCACACAGGATGAGGTTTTTATCACAGAAAGTAAACTGCGCAGTCTCCTGTGATGGGTAGGTTTAGGGGCAGGGGCAGTGTAGGGGGATAGAAAATACGGTTTGTTCAGTATAAAATGCATTACGCCTATGGAATGTCCCCACATTTCACAAAAACAAACATGTGTGTGTGTGTGTGTGTGAGGGATTACGGGGTTGAGCAGTCACTGTTTCTCTCTCTGAGCCTCTAATCATTTTTACTGTGAAAGATTTGAGCGCGCTCACTGAGCCACTTACTATTCCACTGCTAGCGTTTGCATGCATGAATCGTTCACGTCCCTCAATGTTTCCCTTGGAAAATGTTGTAGAAACAAAAGAACAATAACTTTTGGAAATTCTAGCATAATAATAATTTCGAGCTGAATATGTATGAAACCAAATAACCTTAGTCTTGTTTTTGTTGGTGCTCAATATCATAAGTGTGCATCATGTCAGTGCTATTTGGTTCCTGGTTTTGTGAGATTCACTCTGTTAAACTTGCTCATGTTCAAGTGTGACTCAGTGTCGTCTCACCCCCGTCTCGCAGCGAGCTCATCCTGTCCAACATTGATGTCGGCGTTTCCGGTAATTGGCAGTGTCACGTGACCAGTTCCCGTGGCAACAGCTCAATCGGCATGGAGATCGTGGTGCTGGAGACGACGGCACTGTACTGCTCGGCCGAGAGGGTCAGTAGCAACAAGGGTGAATTCAGGTGTGTCCGCAGCTACAGAAGCCCAGCCAACCATCAGCAACATCACACACAGACACCGTTACGGCACTTAAAAATCACTTCACTGTAATTATGATGCATCAGTGCCTCTGTTGTTCTTTAATGTCAGTTCTTTGATTGGTGCTTCTATTGCTTCATGTTCTGTGTTTATGCAGGACACGCCTGTAATGGGCTGGAAAATCAGCCTGTTGTTACCAGAGAAATTAGTGTCATCTATGACTGAGCATTTGTGCTTCACTCACAACAACAAATGGACACTGTTCATATTCACAAACCTCAAGTGAACATTATAAATTTTAAAAGACACATAAGTAATGCAAACGTGCATTGCAGTTCAAAAAGTTTGAGGTAACATTTAGTACACCCTAGCAACTGCATAGCAACACCTTGGCAACCACTTAGCAACACCCTAGTAGCAGCATAGCAACATCATTGTAACCTAGCACACACTAGCAACTACACAGGGACACCCTGACAACCACATAGCAACACACTTGCAATCACACAGCAACATCCTTGCAAACAACTAGCACACCCTTGCAAACTCCTAGCACACCCTAGCAACACCCTGGCAACCACATACCAACACCCTTGCAAACTCCTAGCACACCCTAGCAACACTCTGGCAACCACCTAGCACGCCCTAGCAACCACATAGCAACACCCTTGTAACCACCCAGAATATCCTGGCAACCACATAGCAACACCCTTGCAAACTCTTGGCACACTCTGGCAACCACCTAGCACGCCCTAGCAACCACATAGCAACACCCTTGTAACCACCCAGAATATCCTGGCAACCACATAGCAACACCCTTGTAACCTCTTGGCACACTCTGGCAACCACCTAGCACACCCTAGCAACCACATAGCATCTCCCATTTAACCACCCAGCATACCCTGGCAACCACAAATAAACACCCTTTAACCACCTAGCAACATCTTTGTAAAATTCTAGCAAACCCTGGCAACCATCTAGCGCAACCTAGTAACCACATAGCAACATCCTTGCAACCACCTTGAAAAAACTAGCAACTACACAGGGACACCCTGGCAACCACATAGCAACACCCTTGCAATCACATAGCAACACCATGCAACCACCTAGCACACCCTTGCAAACTCCTAGCACACCCTAGCAACACCCTGGCAACCACATAGCAACACCCTTGCAAACTCTTGGCACACTCTGGCAACCACCTAGCACGCCCTAGCAACCACATAGCAACACCCTTGTAACCACCCAGAATATCCTGGCAACCACATAGCAACACCCTTGCAAACTCTTGGCACACTCTGGCAACCACCTAGCACACCCTAGCAACCACATAGCATCTCCCATTTAACCACGCAGCATACCCTGGCAACCACAAATAAACACCCTTTAACCACCTAGCAACATCTTTGTAAAATTCTAGCACACCCTGGCAACCATCTAGCGCAACCTAGTAACCACATAGCAACATCCTTGCAACCACCTTGAAAAAACTAGCAACTACACAGGGACACCCTGGCAACCACATAGCAACACCCTTGCAATCACATAGCAACACCATGCAACCACCTAGCACACCCTTGCAAACTCCTAGCACACCCTAGCAACACCCTGGCAACCACATAGGAACACCCTTGCAAACTCTTGGCACACTCTGGCAACCACCTAGCACGCCCTAGCAACCACATAGCAACACCCTTGCAATCACATAGCAACACCATGCAACCACCTAGCACACCCTTGCAAACTCCTAGCACACCCTAGCAACACCCTGGCAACCACATAGGAACACGCTTGCAAACTCTTGGCACACTCTGGCAACCACCTAGCACGCCCTAGCAACCACATAGCAACACCCTTGTAACCACCCAGAATATCCTGGCAACCACATAGCAACACCCTTGCAAACTCTTGGCACACTCTGGCAACCACCTAGCACACCCTAGCAACCACATAGCATCTCCCATTTAACCACCCAGCATACCCTGGCAACCACAAATAAACACCCTTTAACCACCTAGCAACATCTTTGTAAAATTCTAGCACACCCTGGCAACCATCTAGCGCAACCTAGTAACCACATAGCAACATCCTTGCAACCACCTTGAAAAAACTAGCAACTACACAGGGACACCCTGGCAACCACATAGCAACACCCTTGCAATCACATAGCAACACCATGCAACCACCTAGCACACCCTTGCAAACTCCTAGCACACCATAGCCACCACAAATCAACACCCTGAAACCACACAGCAACACCATGGCAACCAGATAGCATCACACTAACAATCCCGCAACACACCCTGGCAACCACATAGCATCATCCTTGCAACTACATAGCAACACTCTGGCAACCACAAAGCAACATCCTGGCAACACCCTTGCAACCACCCAGGAAACCACATAGCATCACCTTTGCAACTACATAGCAACGCCCTGGCAACCACATAGCAACGCCCTGGCAACCACATAGCAACACAATTTTTGATCAAATAAATGCTGTCTTGGTGAGAGGAAGAGACTTCTTTCAAAGACATTTTAAAAATGTTACCGACCCCATACTTTTGAATGATAGTGTAAATGTCTAAATATTGTGTTATAATTGCAAAATATCACTGCCAGTGCCGTTTATTGTTAAGAAAGATGCACACTTTACAAACAAAACATTTGATGAATAGTTTGTTGGGTTTGAAATGCCAAATCAATATATGTAGTGTTAAACATGAAGACAGTCAGTATTGTGTTTTGTTTGTGATTACTGGATGATGTTGATCACAAATCCGCAAAAAATCACCAAAACACCAGTTGATTCAAGACTTCAAACATGCCTTCGGTGAAGAGATCTGCTGAATCACTACGTAGACGTTAGCTGGTTTCATGGCCTGTGTGTGGTGTGCGGTGGCCAGCGTTAGCCCCGCCCATCAGGAGAAGAGGGCGTGGCGTAGGTGTGACCGCACGGGCCGCTGGGCGGAGCATGACTACAACCAGTGCTCATATGCAAGCCAGTTCACACGCAGCCTGCATGAACTCACACAGGTCTGTAACCTTCATCATCATCATCGTTATCATCAACAGCAAGTGGATGTGTGTGTGTGTGTGTGTGTGGGCAGCAAACGCTGAGGCTGGAGGGCCGTTATCCTGCTGGAATCGCTTCTGGCACAACACACCTGATTATACTGAGCAGATGTTCAACTTGACCTTGATTTACTGAATCGCTTGTGTGTTAAAGCCTGAGAGCTAAGGGATTCTTGAGATTTGATTGGCTTAGGCCCTCTTTTTATTTCCTCATGTCTCCATAATCTTCACAATTAGTTTTTTAAGTTTCTTTGGACCTTTACACATGCCTCATATGACGTGTGCCAGACAACATGCAATAATCTGACACGCAAACCTAGCAGCCAAAACACAGGATTTAACTAGTAGAATTTGGAAAAGAGCATATTCACTACCATTTAAATGTTTGGGGCCGTGGTTGAGTTTTGTAATGTTCATAAAAGAAGTCTCTTCTGCTCACCGAGGTTGCATTTATTTGATCAAAAGTACAGTAAAAACTGTGAAATATTATTACAGTTTAAAATTTTAAATTTTCTATGTGAATATATAGTAAAGCTGAATTTTCAGCATCATTACTTCTGTCTTCTGTGTCACATGATCCTTCACTCATCATTCTCATATGATTCCCAAACATTTATGATTATTATCAGTGTAGAAAACAGGAAACCATGACTTTGGTTGAACCATGAACAATTTTATTTTTCAGGATTCTTTGATTAATAGAAAGATCAGAAGAACAGCGTTTATTTGAAATAGAATCTTTTGCAACCACATAGCAACACCCTTCAACCAACTAGCAACACCCTGGCAACCACATAGCAACACCACTCAATCATCTAGCAATACCCTGGCAACCACCTAGCATATCCTAGCAACACATAGCAACAACCTTGCAATCACATAGCAACACTTTTGGAAAACTCCTAGCACACCCTAGCAGCCACATTGCACATACTATCAACCTAGAAACCACATAGCAACATCCTTGCACACACTAGCAACTACACCAGTAACATCCTGGCAACCACACAGCAACACCCTTGCAACCACCCAGCATACCCTGGCAACCACATAGCAACATCCTATCAACCACATAGCAACATCCTGTTAATCACATAGCAACACCATAGCAACCACATAACACAGCCTAGCAATCTAGTTATGGCATAGCAACATCCTTGAAACCACCCTGCACACACTAGCAACCTAGAAACTAGCAACATCCTTGCAACCACCTTGCACACACTAGCAACTACATACCAACACCCTTATAAGCACCCAACATACCCTGGCAACCACATATCAACATCCTGTCAACCACATAGCAACATCCTGTCAACCACCTAGCAACACCCTGGCAACCACAATACAACATTCTATCAACCACATGGCCAGATCCTGTCAACCACCTAGCAACCATGGCAACCACATGGCCAGATCCTGTCAACCACATAGCA
This sequence comes from Gobiocypris rarus, assembly GCA_023029165.1. NCBI lineage: Eukaryota > Metazoa > Chordata > Actinopteri > Cypriniformes > Gobionidae > Gobiocypris > Gobiocypris rarus. The sequence goes on along the minus strand of CM040927.1, from coordinate 40,740,763 downwards.
ACAGCCTGGCAACCACCTTGCACACACTAGCAACTACATAACAACACCCTTATAAGCACCCAACATACCCTGGCAACCACATATCAACATCCTGTCAACCACATAGCAACATCCTGTCAACCACCTTGCAACACCCTGGCAACCACAATACAACATTCTATCAACCACATGGCCAGATCCTGTCAACCACCTAGCAACCATGGCAACCACATGGCCAGATCCTGTCAACCACATAGCAACAGCCCCTTGTCAACCAAATAGAACATATCCCTGGCAACCACCTAGCAACATCCTCTCAACCACCTAGCAACACCCTGGCAACCATATTGCAACATCCTGTCAACCACCTACAAACACCCTGTCAACCACATAGCAACATCCTGTCAACCACCTAGCAACACCCTGGCAACCACATAGCAACATCATGTAAAACCACCTAGCAACACCCTGTCAACCACATAGCAACATCAAGTCAACCACCTAGCAACACCCTGTCAACCACATAGCAACATCAAGTCAACCACCTAGCAACACCCTGGCAACCATATTGCAACATCTTGTCAACCACCTACAAACACCCTGGCAACCACATAGCAACATCATGTAAACCACCTAGCAACACCCTGTCAACCATAGCAACATCAAGTCAACCACCTAGCAACACCCTGTCAACCACATACCAACATCAAGTCAACCACCTAGCAACACCCTGGCAACCATATTGCAACATCCTGTCAACCACCTTCAAACACCCTGTCAACCACATAGCAACATCCTGTCAACCACCTAGCAACACCCTGTCAACCACATAGCAACATCATGTGAACCACCTAGCAACACCCTGTCAACCACATAGCAACATCAAGTCAACCACCTAGCAACACCCTGTCAACCACATAGCAACATCAAGTCAACCACCTAGCAACACCCTGGCAACCATATTGCAACATCCTGTCAACCACCTACAAACACCCTGGCAACCACATAGCAACATCATGTAAACCGCCTAGCAACACCCTGGCAACCACATAGCAACATCAAGTCAACCACCTAGCAACACCCTGTCAACCACATAGCAACATCAAGTCAACCACCTAGCAACACCCTGTCAACCACATAGCAACATCAAGTCAACCACCTAGCAACACCCTGTCAACCACATAGCAACATCATGTAAACCACCTAGCAACACCCTGTCAACCACATAGCAACATCATGTCAACCACCTAGCAACACCCTGTCAACCACATAGCAACATCAAGTCAACCACCTAGCAACACCCTGTCAACCACATAGCAACATCAAGTCAACCACCTAGCAACACCCTGTCAACCACATAGCAACATCAAGTCAACCACCTAGCAACACCCTGTCAACCACATAGCAACATCAAGTCAACCACCTAGCAACACCCTGTCAACCACATAGCAACATCCTGTCAACCACCTACAAACACCCTGTCAACCACCTAGCAACACCCTGTCAACCACATAGCAACATCAAGTCAACCACCTAGCAACACCCTGGCAACCATATTGCAACATCCTGTCAACCACCTACAAACACCCTGTCAACCACAAAGCAACATCATGTAAAACACCTAGCAACACCCTGTCAACCACATAGCAACATCAAGTCAACCACCTAGCAACACCCTGTCAACCACATAGCAACATCAAGTCAACCACCTAGCAACACCCTGTCAACCACATAGCAACATCAAGTCAACCACCTAGCAACACCCTGTCAACCATATTGCAACATCCTGTCAACCACCTACAAACACCCTGTCAACCACAAAGCAACATCATGTAAAACACCTAGCAACACCCTGTCAACCACATAGCAACATCAAGTCAACCACCTAGCAACACCCTGTCAACCACATAGCAACATAAAGTCAACCACCTAGCAACACCCTGTCAACCACATAGCAACATCCTGTCAACCACCTACAAACACCCTGGCAACCACAAAGCAACATCATGTAAAACACCTAGCAACACCCTGTCAACCACATAGCAACATCAAGTCAACCACCTAGCAACACCCTGTCAACCACATAGCAACATCAAGTCAACCACCTAGCAACACCCTGGCAACCATATTGCAACATCCTGTCAACCACCTACAAACACCCTGTCAACCACAAAGCAACATCATGTAAAACACCTAGCAACACCCTGTCAACCACATAGCAACATCAAGTCAACCACCTAGCAACACCCTGTCAACCACAAAGCAACATAAAGTCAACCACCTAGCAACACCCTGTCAACCACATAGCAACATCCTGTCAACCACCTACAAACACCCTGGCAACCACAAAGCAACATCATGTAAAACACCTAGCAACACCCTGTCAACCACATAGCAACATCAAGTCAACCACCTAGCAACACCCTGTCAACCACATAGCAACATCAAGTCAACCACCCTAGCAACACCCTGGCAACCATATATTGCAACATCCTGTCAACCACCTACAAACACCCTGGCAACCACATAGCAACATCATGTAAACCACCTAGCAACACCCTGTCAACCACATAGCAACATCAAGTCAACCACCTAGCAACACCCTGTCAACCACATAGCAACATCATGTCAACCACCCTAGCAACACCCTGGCAACCATATTGCAACATCCTGTCAACCACCTACAAACACCCTGGCAACCACATAGCAACATCATGTAAACCACCTAGCAACACCCTGTCAACCACATAGCAACATCAAGTCAACCACCTAGCAACACCCTGTCAACCACATAGCAACATCAAGTCAAACACCTAGCAACACCCTGGCAACCACATTGCAACATCCTGTCAACCACCTACAAACACCCTGGCAACCACAAAGCAACATCATGTAAAACACCTAGCAACACCCTGTCAACCACATAGCAACATCAAGTCAACCACCTAGCAACACCCTGTCAACCACATAGCAACATCAAGTCAACCACCTAGCAACACCCTGTCAACCACATAGCAACATCAAGTCAACCACCTAGCAACACCCTGTCAACCATAGCAACATCAAGTCAACCACCTAGCAACACCCTGTCAACCATATAGCAACATAAAGTCAACCATTTAGCAACACCCTGTCAACCACATAGCAACATCAAGTCAACCACCTAGCAACACCCTGGCAACCATATTGCAACATCCTGTCAACCACCTACAAACCCCCTGGCAACCACAAAGCAACATCATGTAAAACACCTAGCAACACCCTGTCAACCACATAGCAACATCAAGTCAACCACCTAGCAACACCCTGTCAACCACATAGCAACATCCTGTCAACCACCTATAAACACCCTGTCAACCACATAGCAACATCATGTAAAACCACCTAGCAACACCCTGTCAACCACATAGCAACATCATGTAAACCACCTAGCAACACCCTGTCAACCACATAGCAACATCAAGTCAACCATCTAGCAACACCCTGTCAACCACATAGCAACATCCTGTCAACCACCTATAAACACCCTGGCAACCACAAAGCAACATCATGTAAAACACCTAGCAACACCCTGTCAACCACATAGCAACATCAAGTCAACCACCTAGCAACACCCTGTCAACCACATAGCAACATCAAGTCAACCACCTAGCAACACCCTGTCAACCACATAGCAACATCAAGTCAACCACCTAGCAACACCCTGGCAACCATATTGCAACATCCAGTCAACCACCTACAAACACCCTGTCAACCACATAGCAACATCCTGTCAACCACCTACAAACACCCTGGCAACCACAAAGCAACATCATGTAAAACACCTAGCAACACCCTGTCAACCACATAGCAACATAAAGTCAACCACCTAGCAACACCCTGTCAACCACATAGCAACATAAAGTCAACCACCTAGCAACACCCTGGCAACCACCTAGCAACACCCTGTCAACCACACAGCAGCACCCCAGTGCAATATTTGAGTGATCATAAATATGCTAAACTCATCGTACTCTCCTGTAAAGATCATGATCTCTTTCATTTAGATTCAACACAGTGTCAACCACAGTGCAACATCAAGTCAACCACCAGCAGAGCGCGCTGTTCGGAGACATGATGGATGTGATATTTGTCACTCACCTGGTAGAAAGACTCACACGCCTGGTGGATGATGTCAGAGAGGTGAGAATCACATCCCATAAAGCTTGTTTAATCCATCAGGGTTCTGACTACATTCAGTCAGTGCAGCACAGAGATCAGTCAGTTACCATGAGGATAAAAAAGGTGGCCTTGTTCATTATAGCCGCAGTATTTGTCTTAGTTTTACACCTAATGAAATGTGTAGTGTACTTTTGATGGATCACTGCAGAAAATCTCTAAACATTCTTAAATCAAGATACATTTACTGGAGAAGAGAAATGACTGAAGATTGTAAGTTTAGAGAAATTGATTAGAAATATCTGCCAGTGGAGTCTTAATTCAAAAGGAAGCCTGATCCCACTGGCAAATACTGTATGTTTTTTTTCTCTCATTTAAACATAAACTCACTTAATTTAGCCTCTTTTCACTTCATTCATCTTGTTAAAGTTACCTGCCGAACTGACAACACGCTGACTTCAGACACACATCCACCAACAAACCAATCAATGTTAAGAGCCCACATAACTGATAACGACTGGACGCAAGTACATCATGAGTGCACTCGCATAACTGCAGTGTGAAACCAAACCAAAACCAACCGAATGTGTGCAATCTCTCGAAACATGAACTTTCGTTCGGACTTTGGAGTGGACTTTCAGGTGTGAAAACGGCCTAAATCTGAGACTGTATGCAGTCGAGACCGAGACCTTCCAAAAATGAGTCTTGAGTACTACAACACTACATATTAGGAATGTGTGGTTTTTATCATTTTTAATCAATGCATCAAAAGCTTATTCTTAAATGAGAAAATAAATCTACCAATTGGGTCCGAAAAATAACCCTTTGAATTAAGTTTGTTTTTATGACTTTTTCTTCACTTCATTTGTATCTTTTTTTTCCCTTAGATATGTTTGTTAATTGGCATATCCAGTTAATGCATTCAATATTTGTACTTACAAAAAAAATATATTTAGCCCTACATTATTGATTTGAATTATGTGCATTAAGATTACACAGTTTTAACATAAACAAACGAATGTGATGCATATTTGTCAGTCAGACATGAATGAAGCAGGTCAGATTTCTGTTATTAAACTCAATGTGTTTATTAACACACAATAACCAGGTTTATATATTTATCATCAATAAATCCAATTTCTTTAAATCTCGTTCATGTTTTACTATTGAAATATTGCTTGTCATATTTTAGCCGTGTTTATACATAACTGAATACATTTTCACAATGCACAGATTGGTTGATTATACGCAATTTAAATAAAGGCATTTTTAAAATATGCAGATGCTTATAGTTGAGTGCACCTGTTTCATTTATGCATCTCATTACGTTTATTAGTTAAAACTGTTTAACCCAAATGCATGGACATTTTAAACATCGTAAACATAGGCCTAAAATCGCTCTTGGCAGTGATGTTTAGAGTTCCCATGACGTGAAGCAGGATGGCTTCGTCTGCATGTGTGACTCTCTTCCTCACGCTCGCTTCGCTCAGCTGTCATTGAGGCGGCGCCCGGCTACTGTGCAATTTGAGTCACTGCACATTGTTATCAGCTATTTTCAGCTTTAAGTGTTATGTACACATGTTCAGCGAACACGTTTAGCATTTTAATAACACTGAAGAAGAGCTCGCGGAGGGTGTGAATGAGGAGGAAACAGACTCGCTTCAGGGGACATTTGTATTAATTACTTGACAGAAGAAGAGCCGTTCCTTCCGTATGTGACCTTCGGGCCAGACACACACTCCACGCTGAGAATGCAAACATTTGCTTGCATTTGGAAGAGGTTTTTATTGACTGTGCATTCAAAGTTTACATTTTATTTGTGCATTCACTGGGAATCAAACCCTTTGGAAAGCAACAATGCAGGGGCGTTCTCATGACCTTGCGCAACATTCCCTAAAAGTTCTCTAAAGTCGTTCCTGTTTGGTTGTTTTATGGTCACATAGGAACGTTACAAAGAGGAGATATGGGACGTTAACAGAACATTCCCATACGGTTCCCTGTTATTCAGATCGGGACTGCGTTGAAACATATCATGTCTACACACCACATTCCCATAATGTTTGCAGGACCTTTAGAGGATCTAGAATGATATTTTAGGTTCTTCATCATGTTTACTGAATGCTTTCAGAACATGTTTGTGTGAATCAGTGTACTCTGGGCTGCTTTGCAAATGAGGGTCATAAAACACAGGATTTGCACAAAAGTTGCTTCTCAAAGATGGATCAATACCAACCCTTCGTGATCCAACTTCATATCCAGAACATGTACGTACCGCACGTTATATTTTGTGAATGTGCTGGTTAGGACGCTGACGGCTAATGTGGCTAAAGCTACCATTGCCTCTGTCTGTATTCACAGAGATCACATTAGTTTTGTTTTTAAGAAGTAATGAAAGTGCGCTTCTGAATTGTACAGCATTTTCGGCGTTAAAATAACAAGCTCTGGCCTGAGTGAATACAGTAAGAGACAATGGTAGCTTTAGCCACATTAGCACATTCAGAAAGGCCATGTGCAAACACACACATTATAAAGTGCAGTACTCGCGTGTTCTGGATATGAAGTTGGACCACGAAGGGTTGGTATTGATCCATCTTTGAGAAGCAACTTTTGTGCAAATCCTGCGTTTTACAGACCCTCATTTGCAAAGCAGCCCAGAGTACACTGATTCACACAAACATGATCTGAAAGCATTCAGTAAACGTGATGAAGGACATAAATATGACCAAAAATAACATTCTAGGTCCCCTAAAGATCCTGCAAACTTTATGGGAATGTATTTTGTCCTTCATGACGACTGTGAGGGGGTCGTTACATTATATAAAGCCTTAAAGTCCTGCATAATTAAGGGCGTGGCCACTTTGAGTGACAGGTGGATAGCCAGTTATCTTGTGTCTGTTAGTCATCGCATCACCTTAGCTCCGCCCACATCACGCGCTGCTAAGATGGCGACGCCCAGCTCGACCCAACTTTACACTTCAGAACCGCTCTCAGAATCCTACGGGTGACGCCACGGACACTAAGCCATATTTTATACCATCTATGGTCCTATAGTAATGGTCCCCTAAACATTACCAGAATGTTCCCTGAAGGTTCGTCAAATAACATCCCCAACCCTTTAAAGGTGCCGTGTGTAGTATTTATGAGGATCTATTGACAGAAATGCAAAATAATATCCATAACTCTGTTGTCAGTGGTGTATAAAGACCGTTATGTTATTATTACCTTAGAATGAGCCGTTTCTATCTACACACACCGCGGGTCCCCTTACAGTGAAATCGGCATGTTTCTACAGTGGCCCTAAAGGGACAAACTTCTCTACAGAGCGTTAGCATCTCTCTGCTGTCTGAGACGGTGATATCTTTGTCCTGTGTGGGCCACCGTAGCTTCTCTATGTGCTTTGAAAGGGAGGGGTGAGCGGGTGCAGTTCACAACCTCACCACTAGATGCCGCTAAAACCTACACACCGCACCTTTAAAGAACTCCACATCATGACCGTCTCCACACATTCTGGGAACATTATCAGGTGATGCCCTTCACACCAGTGGAGAACGTACTGAGAATGTTTTGGGAATGTTACATTTCTAGCGGGGCCTGTTTTTGAGGCGTTAATGTTAATGCTTTTGCCTAAGATATTGCAGGAAATGCTGAATCTACAGCTCTCGTGACCAAAGCTGTGTGTTTGTGTGAGATTAGCACAAAGCTGCTTTATGGGTAAATAAAAACAGAACATGACTCTATCTGTGTGCTAAGAGCACACTTCATTACAGCCCTCTTGAAACACTTTAATACTTATGCTGCTCGTTCACTGCCTAAAGTTACAATAATGTATTCCAGTCATGGTTCAAAGGTCGTTTCAAGGCTTTAAGGTCACATGGGAGCTGTGAATATTGCCTCTATTATTCAAGTAAATGAGATATAACTTTCAGTTCTGCTATAGAGACTCATCTTTATCACAAATTTAGCACTTTGAGATTTTGCCTAATGTAAAGTGCATTATAAATAAAATTTATTTTTATTATTATTATTATTATTATTATTATTATTATTATTATTATTAAATATCAGTGCTCTTATAGTTTCTTGATGGCTTGTACAAGACATTCAGTTCAGTGTGGTCTGTTTATGGAGATTGTGCATGCAATGCAAATAATAATGTTCTTCTTCAGTGTTTCTGTCATTCTTAATTCTTAAATCAAGATTAATTTAATGGAGAAGCAACATGACTGAAGATATGAAGTATTTAAGAGATCAAAATGAAGTGAGTTCAAGAAATAAATCTGCCAATAGGGTCAGAAAAATCAACTTAATTCAAAGGGAAAACAAGATTATTTTGACTCCATTGTCAGATATTTGTCTTGTTTTGAGTGTAAACTTCATTTGGATTCTCCAGTAAATGTGTCTTGACTATGTTAAAGAGAATCTACAACCCCAAATCAGAAAAAGTTGGGACAGTATGGAAAACGCAAATAAAAAAAGAAAGTAGTGATTTCTAAATTTACTTTGACTTGTATTTCATTGCAGACAATATGAACACGCAATATTTCATGTTTTGTCCGGTCAACTTCATGTCATTTGTAAATATGCATCCTTTCCTGTCATTCAGACCTGCAACATTTCAAAAAAGTTGGGACAGGAGCAATTTAGGGCTAGTAATGAGGTAAAATGGTTAAATAATGATGTGATTTGAAACAGGTGATGTCAACAGGTGATTGAAAATTATGATTTGGTACAAAAGCAGCATCCAAGAAAGGTCTAATCCTTTAGGAGCAAAGATGGGCCGAGGATCGCCAGTTTTCCAACAAATACGTGAGAAAATTATTGAAATGTTTAAAAACAATGTTCCTCAAAGAAAGATAGGAAGAGATTTGGATATTTCACATTCAACAGTGCATAACATAATTAAAAGATTCAAGGAATCTGGAGGAATTTCAGTGCGTAAAGGACAAGGGCGCAAGCCTAAGCTGAACAACCGTGATCTCCGATCCCTCAGGCGGCACTGCATCAAGAATCGCCATTCATCTATGTTTATATCACCACATGGGCTCAGGACTACTTTGGCAAACCTTTGTCAAGTACCACAATACGTAGTTACATCCACAAATGCCAGTTAAAACTGTACTGTGCCAAAAGGAAGCCCTAAGTTAACAGTGTCTAGAAGTGCCGACTTCTCTGGGCTCGGAGGCATCTGGGATGGACCATCACACAGTGGAAACGTGTACTGTGGTCAGATGAATCAGTGTTTCAGGTATTTTTTGGGAGGAATGGACGCCGTGTGCTCCGGACCAAAGAAGAAAAGGATCATCCAGACTGTTCCCAGCTCAAGTCCAGAAGCCAGGGTCTGTCATGGTATGGGGTCGGAGTCAGAGCCCTTGGCAAAGGTAACTTGCACTTCTGTGAAGGCACCATTAATGCTGAAAAGCACATAGAGATTTTGGAGCATAATATGCTGCCTTCAGGAAGACATCTGTTCCAGGGACGTCCATGCATATTTCAACAAGACAATGCAAAGCACATTCTGCACACATTACAGAGTCCTGTCTGGAGGAAGAGGGTCCGGGTCCTTGACTGGCCCGCCTGCAGTCCCGACCCGTCTCCAATAGAGAATGTGTGGAAGACCCCGTACTGTTGCCCACCTTAAGACTTGTTTGCAGGAAGAATGGGACAAAATTACACCTGAAACACTTCATCACTCGGTGTCTTCAGTCCCTAAACGTCTTTTAAGTGTTGTGAAAAGGAATGGCAACATTACAAAGTGGTAAATGCTTTACTGTCCCAACTTTTTTTGAAATGTGTTGCAGGTCTGAATGACAGGAAAGGATGCATATTTACAAATCACATGAAGTTGACCGGTCAAAACGTGAAATATTGTCTAAATGAAATACAAGTCAAAGTAAATTTAGAAATCACTTCTTTTTTTCTTCTTTTTTTGCGTTTTCCATACTGTCCCAACTTTTTCTGATTTGGGGTTGTATTATGCCCTTTTTCAAAGTCTTAAACATGTTTTTTACTAGCTAGTAGTCTTTAGTTTAAGTCACAGAATAGAATAGAATAGAATTTGGGGTTTGTGAGTTGATCCTCAAAGCAGACAGTGACATTTACAATATGAACATAACACATACAACACATTTCAAAGTCTTGCTGTTGTTTTCTGGCTCTCCTAGAGCAGGTTTTCCTGCTTGAGTGTTGATTATTCCTCATATTCTCCATTGTTGCGGCTCCTCTCTTCCCAGTCTGTCAGTAACGCTCTGTTCAGTTCCTGTCTCTAAGAAGCCCCGCCTTCTGAGAAGCACACTGTGCTCTGATTGGTCTACTGGAGCAATGTGTTGTGATTGGTGTTTGGGAAATGTCCACCACCAGGCTCCGCCCTTATGAATTATTATAATGAGGAATATTGTGACTTGTTGGCAGAGGTGGAAAGTAACGAATTACATTTACTCGCGTTACTGTAATTGAGTAGTTTTTCTGTGTACTTCTACTTTTTTAAGTAGTTTTAAAAAGCTGTAATTTTACTTTTACTTAAGTACATTTTGATTGAAGTATTGTACTTCGCTACATTTTAAACCACATCCGTTACTGAGTAAAAATAAATCATTAATGCAAAGGAGGAAAACGCGATCCGGAAACGACTATATTGAATAGAGGGCGCGGGACGCGGAAGAGAACAAGCCAGGATGGAAATACTTTGGATATTGAAAAAAATAACGTGGTGTTGTCTTGAAGGATATCAAATGTGCACAAAATATGGATGCAAATGAAGCAACACATAGCACATGTTCGGGCACACATCCCTCTGTGCAGATAAAGGTGTGTTTATAACTTCGAATGATTTCTGTGACGCAGAGGGAATCCCGGTATCATGAACATTACCTTTACATTATAACGTAGGATTCACGTCATATACACAAACTGATGGATGAACGAATAACTCGAAAGAATAAATCAAATCGCGACATGGTCTGTAAATATTAAAGCACAAAACATTGCTATATGAATATATGATCTGTGAATGAGCTGCTCCGTCTACATACAGGACTCTATTATTCTTAAACATTTTAATGAATTAATGACAAAATTAAGTTGTTAATCTAATTCATATTCATTTATTGAATTTAGTTTATTAAACATGTTTTATTGAATTTTTAATAAACAAAACAAAAGTTTATGATAAAGCATTTGTTCAACCAAAAAAAAAAAGAAAGACCAATCATCTTCATTCATTTAACATCATTTTAACTAACCATAATTTAATAATAGGTACAGTTTATTTATTAAATAATTGTTTAATACCGTGATGTTTTCTGAGATTTCGTGAAAATCTCATTCTATCACAACCCTACAGGAAGAAAAGTAACTACTGTTAAAAAAAGTAACTAAGTAACTTTTACTCTGAGTACATTTTAAATGAGCTACTTTTTACTTTTACTTGAGTAAGTTTTTAGGCCAGTAATTTTACTTGTACTTAAGTAAAATTTCATTGAAGTAACAGTAGTTTTACTTGAGTAGAATATTTAGTTACTCTTTCCACCTCTGCTTGTTGGTTCCCGGAAGAAAACTGTGAGAAAGTGTGTGTGTGTGTGTGTGTAGTTGTGTGACCAGGTGCTCGTCATCGGCAGTGATATGATGCAGGTGGAGGAGCACGTTCTCTGGATGGCTCAGAGTGAAGCGCGCGCCTGTACGCGGATCGTCCAGTGCGTGGAGCGGATCGCAGATCTCGCGCTCAACACCAACACCACCGTCATCTCAAAGGTGATGCTCGCTGCTCAGACACATTTCATCATGTCTACTTTCTTTCTGCTTAATAATTGATATATTCAGCTGTTTACAGAGTTTCCCAAACTGAATGAATGAATGAATAAATAAGTAAATAAATAATATAAAATATTAAATTAAATTAAATAAATAAATACAAATAATAACAATAAAATATTGTTAAAAATAATATAAATGTTAAATAAAATAAAATAAAAATAAATAAATAAAATAAAATAAAAAATATATAAATAAAATAAAATAAAAAAATAATGTAAAATATTAAATTAAATTAAAAATATATTTAAAAATAAAATATGTAAAGTAAAATAAAATATTAAATTAAATTACATAAAATATATATAAATAAAATAATACAAATATTGAATTAATTAATTAAATAAAAAAAATAAATAAAATAATATTAAATTAAATTACATAAAAAATATATAAATAAAATAATACAAATATTTAATTAATTAATTAAATTAAAAATAAAAATAAAATAATATTAAATTAAATTACATAAAAATATATAAATAAAATAATACAAATATTTAATTAATTAATTAAATGAAAAATAAAAATAAAATAATATTAAATTAAATTACATAAAAATATATAAATAAAATAATACAAATATTTAATTAATTAATTAAATTAAAAAATAAAAATAAAATAATATTAAATTAAATTACATAAAAAATATATAAATAAAATAATACAAATATTTAATTAATTAATTAAATAAAAAAATAAAAATAAAATAATATTAAATTAAATTACATAAAAAATATATAAATAAAATAATACAAATATTTAATTAATTAATTAAATTAAAAAAATAATAATATTAAATTAAATTACATAAAAATATATAAATAAAATAATACAAATATTTAATTAATTAATTAAATTAAAAATAAAAATAAAATAATATTAAATTAAATTACATAAAAATATATAAATAAAATAATACAAATATTTAATTAATTAATTAAATTAAAAAAATAAAAATAAAATAATATTAAATTAAATTACATAAAAAATATATAAATAAAATAATACAAATATTTAATTAATTAATTAAATTAAAAAAATAATAATAATATTAAATTAAATTACATAAAAATATATAAATAAAATAATACAAATATTTAATTAATTAATTAAATTAAAAAATAAAAATAAAATAATATTAAATTAAATTAAAAAATATATATTGTTTTATGCTTGGGTTGCATTATTTCATTGGCCTTGTACTGCACTCTGCACAATGACCATAAAGTTGACGATGGCATTTACAATATGAACATGACATATATACGACCTTATCAAGTAATGGATTTATCACAGGTTAAAGAAGAGAGAGAAAAGAAGCAAAACAACAAAAAGCACAAACACAGATAGTAAAAATAGGGCTGTCACAGTACTAACATTTCATCAAGTTTCACAGTTCTTTGTATTAATTTAGTTTCAAATTATTTTGTTTTAAAACTTTTTTTAAATTAAATAAATAAATGAAATGAGTGAAATGAACATTTTAATTCTATTAATGATTATAAGTAATATTACATTAAAACATCGATCAACATTGCATTAAACAAATCAAATGAAAAGTTAGTATTAGAATAATAATCGAGGTGACAGGTTTATTGCACTTTAAGATTCAATGCATGGATCATTTTTTGTCCTGTTTGTTGTCAAACATCGCAGTTTCAGATTTAATCCCTACTTTTATACAGTTGTCACTCTTGAAAACGTGCAGCATGCAAAATAACACTTTCATTCAAGTTATGAATGGGTTACTATGAGAAAGTGTTTAAAGAGCGCTGCGTTTATGATCAATGAAGCTGATAACTGAATAAAACACAATATAATCAAAATAATAATACGTATATATGAACAGGTAACAAAACAATATTGAATGCATGCTTAGTTTGATTAAAAAAGCATTTATTTAGTGAATCGGCATGACTGACAGTTGAGATTTGCTCATTAAACGCTAATGAACGGCCGCTTGTGTGCTGCTGATTTATTCCCTGGTGCATTGTGGGCCGTGGGATCCTTGCGTTTGTTAATGTGTGGACTAATACTGTACATGCTGTCTGGATCTCAGGTGGGGTTTTCTACTCTAGACGTGTAACCTCAGGCCCGTCAGCGTTTGTGAGCTGCTGCTGTGTTGTTGTTGTTCTGATAATGTAGGTTACAGACTCTGATCATTAATGGAGTCTTTGTTTAGTCTTTTTATATTTTCATAATCAGTCCTTGACTCGCTCAGCAGAACCCTCGTACAATGAATGATGGCTATTTTCCAACAAGCAATTAGTGTGAGGAAAGTAGGTCGTGTAACGTCCTGTGTGTGTGTGTGTGTGTGTGTGTGTGTGTGTGTGTGTGTGTGTGTGTGTGTGTGTGTGTGTGTGTGTGTGTGTGTGTGTGTGTGTGTGTGCAGGTTTCTGCTAACATCGCTCTGGAGGCCCTGATGGTCAGACCGGCCGCTCTGACGGGGTTATTGTGCACCGTGGTGCAGCGTCCGCCTCTACTGCCCCCTGTGGCCGACGCGGGGCACGGCGAGGGCGGATCACAGCGCACAGACACCCTGCTCAACTTCAGATGCCACGCGGTTAATGTCTCGGGCTCACCCATGGGTCAGCTCAGCCAGGTGAGAGGCAACACTGACCAATCAATGTCCTGTCCGATTTACTTGAATTAAGGCAAGACACTTCAGGCAAATGCATTGTTTTTCCATGCACTGGTCAGATTTGAGGTATACTTTGCTTCCATAACTGTGTCTTGATGTTTGGAGAGAGATGCAGGTGTTATATCTGATAATATCTGTGTGTCTGTCTGGGTGTCCAGCTGTGAGATCTGGAGCTCTGATGAGGAGAACAGGCTTCAGTCCGAGGAATCTGATCTTTCCATCAGAATAGAAAGGAATAGAATTTCCTCAGGAATAGAAAGTTGTCTACTCATTGTAGATGTTTGTTGCAACATGTTGAGTAAATCACATGCGTAAAAACAAGGATAATTTCAGTTGTCTACAGAGTTAACTGGGAAAAAAAGTTAAAAGTTAACTGGAAAAAAAAAATTATAATAAAAAAATAAATAAATAATAAAATTAAATAAAATTAAAAATAAAAATACAATTTTAATAAAATATATTTTTTAATTAAATTATTTAAAAAATTTAATTAAAAAATAAATAAAAGTATATTATAATATGTATATATATATATATTTTTTTTTTTTACATAAAAATAATCAAATCAAAACAACATTTGGAATAATTATGATTTATTAAATATTTTCAAGAAGTGTCATCAAAGCTGAATTTATCATCATTACTCCAGTCTTCAGTGTCACATGATCCTTCACTAATCACTCTCATATGATATAAATATGTTTAAATAAATAAATAAATAAATAAATAAATAAATAAATAAATAAATATATATATATATATATATATATATATATATATATATATATATATATATATATATATATATATATATTCTTTTTTATAATAAATGTAAATGTATACATTTATTACAAACTTTAAAATAAAAATAAAATAAAAATTAAATACAATTAAAAACTATAAAATATAAAAAAAAAAAAAAAAAAATAAAATATAATAAAAAACATTATTAAATTAAATAATAAAGCATATTATAAATTATAAAAAATACATTTTATATTTAATCAAAAAAAATTAACAAACAATCAAATTAAAGCACTATACATTTAAATGTATTCATGTATATTACATGCTTTATTTTAAAATAAATTCAGTCTATGTGAACAGATATTTAAAAAATCCAAACTTTTGGCCCCTGAAATATTGTAATATTTGTTTATGTGTTATCATGTGACCATTAACTGATGTCAGAGAAACAATCTTTTCGTTTGATTTGTGCAGTTGTTATGCAGTTGTTGGATTTGGAAAGGCTTGATAGTCCTGTATTGTTCTATGATAATTCTCTCGTGTGTGTAGAACATGCACATGACGTTCATCAGGACTCAAAGCATTGGATTGTTAGAAACGCAGAGCTGTTGAGCTCATGATGGAGCAGAACGCAGATCATTGGTCTAATGAGGAGCAACAGTGAAGTTCACTATAAATCACACAAGCGCTGGAGGCGGATCTCATGTGTATCGGTCTCGGGGGCTGGTTAATTGATCATCATTCTGCCCTAGTGCACACTAACAAGTGAAGTACCCGCTGCCTTCTATTTGGAATATATTTTGATCAGGACTTTATTTGCCGGCTGTGTGTCAGTTGCCTCTGGGAGATTTAGATCATTCATAATGATCACATCATTCACATACAGATTTATATAACATTTAAATCAAATATTACAAAGTCCATTTTGTCATCTGTCTGTCCCTACAGGAAGAGTTCAGCCAAAGATGAAAATATAACTCAACTTTAGAAATGACATCTCTTCTGAAATCATGTGATTCTTTGGAACAGAAACTGACATGCTTTTATGCTTTGTGTCTATTTAATAATTTGACATGTGCATGATGAGTAAATTAGTAGTTATATACACACGCGATGAAGAGACATGACACACAACTCAAGTGAACTTTTTCTGTACACAAAAGGCCTCAAATATTGTTCACACAAATCGGTCTAAATCTGTGTTAGTGAGCACTTCTCCTTTGCTGAGATAATCCATCCACCTCACCGGTGTGGCATATCAAGATTCGGAGTAGACAGCATGATTATTGCACAGGTGTGCCTTAGGCTGGCCACAATAAAAGCCACTCTAAAATGTGCAGGTTTACTGTATTGGTCCGAAAACCAGTCCGTATCTTGTGCGACCACTATTTGCCAGTGCAACACATCTCCTTCCCATAGAGTTGATCAGGTTGTTGATTGTGGCCTGTGGAGTTGGTCCACTCCTCTTTAATGGCTGTGTGAAGTTGCTGGATATTGGCCGGGTGTGTGTGTGTGGCTTACCTGGGGAACACATGGCCCCAGGATGCACTATGGGAAGAAGGCGAGCCGGGCGGAGGTGATGCTTTGGGCAATGTTCTGCTGGGAAACCTTGGGTCCTGACATCCATGTGGATGTTCCTTTGACACGTCCCACCTACCTAAGCATTGTTGCAGACCATGTACAGCCTTTCATGGAAACGGTATTCCCTGGTGGCTGTGGCTCTTCCAGCAGGATAATGCTCCTGACACAAAGCACAAATGCTTCAGGAATGGTTTGAGGAGCACAACGAGTTTGAGGTGTTGACTTGGCCTCCAGATTCTCCAGATCTCAATCCAATCGAGCATCTGTGGGATGTGCTGAACAAACAAGTCCGATCCATGGAGGCCCCACCTCGCAACTTACAGGACTTAAAGGATCTGCTGCTAACATCTTGGTGCCAGATACCACAGCACACCTTCAGGGGTCAGTGGAGTCCACGCCGACGGGTCAGCAACACAATATTAGATCATAATGTTATAATTTTTTTTGACATATTGTACCATTGAAAGGTTTATGCGAAATATATTTTACACATACATTTCAATATATTCTGGCCAGACAAAAAACCCTGACTTTTTGTCATATTTTAGTTGTTTTGTGTGTCCATCTGTGAGGTTTCCTCATGCGTGCGTGTTCATCTCCTTCATTTGTTCCCGTGTTTAGGCCGTTGATCTGCAGAGCTGCATTAAAGATGTATCTCACAGCTCTCTGACACTCGCTCACCTGCGTCAAGCAAACAGAGAAACGCCTCTGAATGCTAAAACACTGCAGCGTTTCATCCCCGCTGCGCCAGAGACACAGAGAGAGAGAGAGAGAATGGAGTCTGTAAATCACACGGCCACATTATCAGATAAAGACACTCTCCCATTGGCAGCTAAAGCATCCAGCATATCTGACCCGTGTGACCCGTGAGGGCCAAATGAATGAGAAGTGCAGAGCTTTGATTCATTCATTTGACCTATAGTCATTATCTGTCACTTTGACTGGGTCATGGTCTGTGTTCATTTCCACTGATAATTATATAGCCATACTCCAGTCCATTTGTGTATGCAAATGATATTGTCTTCATGTTGGCGATATTAACATTTCCTGAAGTGAATAATTCATATCCAGAGAAGTTTTACCTGTGAGTAGTTTCCCTGAAGTAACCCAGCACACAGTTGAATGTTTGGTTCAGTGTTGATATCATATCTGCCATTGGTTCAGTGTGTCTGTACAGTAAGAGACTGTGTGTGATCTGCAGGAGTTATGTGTGATTCACTGAGTGTGTGTGTGTGTGTGTGTGTGTGTGTGCGTGTGTGTGTGTGTGTGTGTGTGTGTGTGTGTGTGTGTGTGTGTGTGTGTGTGTGTGGACTGGTAATCCCTACGGTATGGGGACAAAATGTCCCCACAAAGATGGCAATATCCAAATTTTTGTCCTTGTGGGGACATTTTTTTGGTCCCCATGAGGAAAACATCTTATAAATCACACTAAGTGATGTTTTTGAAAATGTAAAAATGCAGCATGTCTCCTGTGATGGGTAGGTTTAGGGGCAGGGGCAGTGTGTGTGTGTGTGTGTGTGTGTGTGTGTGTGTGTGTGTGTGTGTGTGTGTTGATGGGTAGGTTTAGGGGCAGTGTAGGGGATAGAAAATACGGTTTGTACAGTATAAAATGCATTACGCCTATGGAATGTCCCCATAAAACATGGAAACACAACGTGTGTGTGTGTGTGTGTGTGTGTGTTGCTGACGTGTCGTGAACGGCCTTTAGAGCAACTCTTACCCAGCTAACAGGGAATGTTATTTATACATTGTTCATGGGATGTTTTTACCTGAAACATTTTGTAACATTTTTGCTCGGAATGTTCAAAGAACATTCAAAAGTAACATTCCAATAATGTTTGAATAATGATACAATGGATTGTTCCCTTAACATTTGAATAACCAAAGAAAAAAAAACATATTAAAACATAAAATATTTATTTATATATCAGATGCCCAGTTAAGAAAAATTTGTTCTAAGGATGTGTTCATATATATTTTCCTCATATTTGTTTCATATTTTGTAAGATTTGCCTCCGTTTGTTTAATTATATTAAAACAAATCATTTGGAAAGCAGCTCAGACACTCTGATCAGGTTGTTACGTCTGACCCGGGATCTGAGTAACACAAAACTACCCAAACACTGGGTTGTCGCCTGACCCAGGATCAGAGTAACACAAAACTACCCAAACACTGGGTTGTTACATCTGACCCAGGATCTGAGTAACACAAAACTACCCAAACACTGGGTTGATACGTCTGACCCAGGATCTGGGTAACACAAAACTACCCAAACACTGGGTTGATACGCCTGACCCAGGATCTGGGTAACACAAAACTACCCAAACACTGGGTTGTTACGCCTGACCCAGGATCTGAGTAACACAAAACTACCCAAACACTGGGTTGTCACGTCTGACCCAGGATCAGAGTAACACAAAACTACCCAAACACTGGGTTGTTACATCTGACCCAGGATCTGAGTAACACAAAAACTACCCAAACACTGGGTTGATACGTCCTGACCCAGGATCTGGGTAACACAAAAACTACCCAAACACTGGGTTGATACGTCTGACCCAGGATCTGGGTAACACAAAACTACCCAAACACTGGGTTGTTACGCCTGACCCAGGATCTGAGTAACACAAAACTACCCAAACATTGGGTTGTTACGCCTGACCCAGGATCTGAGTAACACAAAACTACCCAAACACTGGGTTGTTACGCCTGACCCAGGATCTGAGTAACACAAAAACTACCCAAACACTGGGTTGTTATGTCTGACCCAGGATCTGAGTAACACAAAAACTACCCAAACACTGGGTTGTTACGCCTGACCCAGGATCTGAGTAACACAAAACTACCCAAACATTGAGTTGTTACATCTGACCCAGGATCTGGGTAACACAAAACTACCCAAACACTGAGTTGTTACTTCTGACCCAGCATCTGAGTAACACAAAAACTACCCAAACACTGAGTTGTTACTTCTGACCCAGGATCTGAGTAACAAAAACTACCCAAACACTGGGTTGTCACGCCTGACCCAGGATCTGATTAACACAAAACTACCCAAACACTGGGTTGTTACTTCTGACCCAGGATCTGAGTAACACAAAACTACCCAAACACTGGGTTGTTACATCTGACCCAGGATCTGAGTAACACAAAACTACCCAAACATTGAGTTGTTACGTCTGACCCAGGATCTGGGTAACACAAAACTACCCAAACACTGAGTTGTTACTTCTGACCCAGCATCTGAGTAACACAAAAACTACCCAAACACTGAGTTGTTACTTCTGACCCAGGATCTGAGTAACACAAAAACTACCCAAACACTGGGTTGTTACATCTGACCCAGGATCTGAGTAACACAAAACTACCCAAACACTGGGTTGTTACATCTGACCCAGGATCTGAGTAACACAAAACTACCCAAACACTGAGTTGTTACGCCTGACCCAGGATCTGGGTAACACAAAAACTACCCAAACACTGAGTTGTTACTTCTGACCCAGCATCTGAGTAACACAAAAACTACCCAAACACTGGGTTGTTACGTCTGACCCAGCATCTGAGTAACACAAAACTACCCAAACACTGAGTTGTTACTTCTGACCCAGGATCTGAGTAACACAAAACTACCCAAACACTGGGTTGTTACGTCTGACCCAGCATCTGAGTAACACAAAAACTACCCAAACACTGAGTTGTCACGTCCTGACCCAGGATCTGAGTAACAAAAACTACCCAAACACTGGGTTGTTTGGTCTGACCCAGGATCTGAGTTACACAAAAACTACCCAAACACTGGGTTGTCCGTCTGACCCAGGATCTGCGTAACACAGAAACTACCCAAACACTGGGTTGTTACGCCTGACCCAGGATCTGAGTAACACAAAACTACCCAAACACTGGGTCGATACGTCTGACGTCTGACAAAAACTACCCAAACACTGGGTTTTTACGTCTGACCCAGGATCTGAGTAACACAAAAACTACCCAAACACTGGGTTGATACGTCCTGACCCAGCATCTGAGTAACACAAAACTACCCAAACACTGGGTTGTTACTTCTGACCCAGGATCTGAGTAACACAAAAACTACCCAAACACTGGGTTGTTACTTCTGACCCAGGATCTGGGTAACACAAAAACTACCCAAACACTGGGTTGTTACTTCTGACCCAGGATCTGAGTAACACAAAAACTACCCAAACACTGGGTTTTACTTCTGACCCAGGATCTGAGTAACACAAAAACTACCCAAACACTGGGTTGTTACGCCTGACCCAGCATCTGAGTAACACAAAACTACCCAAACACTGGGTTGTTACTTCTGACCCAGGATCTGAGTAACACAAAACTACCCAAACACTGGGTTTTTACTTCTGACCCAGGATCTGCGTAACACAAAAACTACCCAAACACTGGGTTTTTACTTCTGACCCAGGATCTGCGTAATACAAAAACTACCCAAACACTGGGTTGTCACGCCTGACCCAGGATCTGAGTAACACAAAACTACCCAAACACTGGGTTGATACGTCTGACCCTGGATCTGAGTAACACAAAAACTACCCAAACACTGGGTTGTTACGCCTGACCCTGGATCAGAGTAACACAAAACTACCCAAACACTGGTTGTTACGTCTGACCCTGGATCTGAGTAACACAAAAACTACCCAAACACTGGGTTGATACGTCTGACCCAGGATCTGAGTAACACAAAAACTACCCAAACACTGGGTTGTTACGCCTGACCCAGGATCTGAGTAACACAAAACTACCCAAACACTGGGTTGTCACGCCTGACCCAGGATCTGAGTAACACAAAACTACCCAAACACTGGGTTGTTACGTCTGACCCAGGATCTGAGTAACACAAAACTACCCAAACACTGGGTTGTTACCTGACCCAGCATCTGAGTAACACAAAACTACCCAAACACTGGGTTGTTACTTCTGACCCAGGATCTGAGTAACACAAAACTACCCAAACACTGGGTTTTTACTTCTGACCCAGGATCTGAGTAACACAAAACTACCCAAACACTGGGTTGTTACGTCTGACCCAGCATCTGAGTAACACAAAACTACCCAAACACTGGGTTGTTACTTCTGACCCAGGATCTGAGTAACACAAAACTACCCAAACACTGGGTTTTTACTTCTGACCCAGGATCTGCGTAACACAAAACTACCCAAACACTGGGTTTTTACTTCTGACCCAGGATCTGCGTAACACAAAAACTACCCAAACACTGGGTTGTCACGTCCTGACCCAGGATCTGAGTAACACAAAACTACCCAAACACTGGGTTGATACGTCTGACCCTGGATCTGAGTAACACAAAACTACCCAAACACTGGGTTGTTACGTCTGACCCTGGATCAGAGTAACACAAAACTACCCAAACACTGGTTGTTACGCCTGACCCTGGATCTGAGTAACACAAAACTACCCAAACACTGGGTTGATACGTCTGACCCAGGATCTGAGTAACACAAAACTACCCAAACACTGGGTTGTTACGTCTGACCCAAGATCTGAGTAACACAAAACTACCCAAACACTGGGTTGTCACGTCTGACCCAGGATCTGAGTAACACAAAACTACCCAAACACTGGGTTGTTACGCCTGACCCAAGATCTGAGTAACAAAAACTACCCGAACACTGGGTTGTCACGCCTGACCCAGGATCTGAGTAACACAAAAACTACCCAAACACTGGGTTGTCACGCCTGACCCAGGATCTGAGTAACACAAAACTACCCAAACACTGGGTTGTCGCCTGACCCAGGATCTGGGTAACACAAAAACTACCCAAACACTGGGTCGATACGCCTGACCCAGGATCTGAGTAATACAAAACTACCCAAACACTGGGTTGTCACGCCTGACCCAGGATCTGAGTAACACAAAACTACCCAAACACTGGGTTGATACGTCCTGACCCAGGATCTGAGTAACACAAAACTACCCAAACACTGGGTTGTCACGCCTGACCCAGGATCAGAGTAACACAAAAACTACCCAAACACTGGGTTGTCACGCCTGACCCAGGATCTGAGTAACACAAAACTACCCAAACACTGGTTGTCACGCCTGACCCAGGATCTGAGTAACACAAAACTACCCAAACACTGGGTTGTCACGCCTGACCCAGGATCAGAGTAACACAAAACTACCCAAACACTGGGTTGTCAGCCTGACCCAGGATCTGAGTAACACAAAACTACCCAAACACTGGGTTGTCACGCCTGACCCATGATCTGAGTAACACAAAACTACCCAAACACTGGGTTATCACGTCCTGACCCGGGATCTGAGTAACACAAAACTACCCAAACACTGGGTTGTCACGCCTGACCCAGGATCTGAGTAACACAGAAACTACCCAAACACTGGGTTGTTACGCCTGACCCAGGATCTGAGTAACACAAAAACTACCCGAACACTGGGTCGATACGCCTGACCCAGGATCTGAGTAACACAAAACTACCCGAACACTGGGTTGTTACAACTGACCCGGGATCTGTGTAACACAAAAACTACCCAAACACTGGGTTGTTACGCCTGACCCAGGATCTGGGTAACACAAAACTACCCAAACACTGGGTCGATACGCCTGACCCAGGATCTGAGTAACACAAAACTACCCGAACACTGGGTTGTTACAACTGACCCGGGATCTGTGTAACACAAAACTACCCAAACACTGGGTTGTCACGCCTGACCCAGGATCTGAGTAACACAAAAACTACCCAAACACTGGGTTGTCACGCCTGACCCAGGATCTGAGTAACACAAAACTACCCAAACACTGGGTTGATACGTCCTGACCCAGGATCTGGGTAACACAAACAAAACTACCCAAACACTGGGTTGTTACGCCTGACCCAGGATCTGAGTAACACAAAACTACCCAAACATTGGGTTGTTACGCCTGACCCAGGATCTGAGTAACACAAAACTACCCGAACACTGGGTTGTTACAACTGACCCGGGATCTGTGTAACACAAAACTACCCAAACACTGGGTTGTTACGCCTGACCCAGGATCTGCTTAACACAAACACTACCCAAACACTGGGTTGTCATGTCTGACCCAGGATCTGAGTAACACAAAACTACCCAAACACTGGGTTGATACGCCTGACCCAGGATCTGAGTAACACAAAACTACCCAAACACTGGGTTGATACGTCCTGACCCAGGATCTGAGTAACACAAAACTACCCAAACACTGGGTTGTTCACGCCTGACCCAGGATCTGAGTAACACAAAACTACCCAAACACTGGGTTGTTATTCCTGACCCAGGATCTGAGTAACACAAAACTACCCAAACATTGGGTTGTTACGCCTGACCCAGGATCTGAGTAACACAAAACTACCCAAACACTGGGTTGTCACGCCTGACCCAGGATCTGAGTAACACAAAACTACCCAAACACTGGGTTGTCACGCCTGACCCAGGATCTGAGTAACACAAAACTACCCAAACACTGGGTTGTTACAACTGACCCAGGATCTGAGTAACACAAAAACTACCCAAACACTGGGTTGTTACAACTGACCCAGGATCTGAGTAACACAAAACTACCCAAACACTGGGTTGATACGCCTGACCCAGGATTTGAGTAACACAGAAACTACCCAAACACTGGGTTGTCACGCCTGACCCAGGATCTGAGTAACACAAAACTACCCAAACACTGGGTTGTTACAACTGACCCAGGATCTGAGTAACACAAAACTACCGAACACTGGGTTGTTACAACTGACCCGGATCTGTGTAACACAAAACTACCCAAACACTGGGTTGTTACAACTGACCCAGGATCTGAGTAACACAAAACTACCCAAACACTGGGTTGTCACGCCTGACCCAGGATCTGAGTAACACAAAACTACCCAAACACTGGGTTGTCACGCCTGACCCAGGATCTGAGTAACACAAAACTACCCAAACACTGGGTCGTTACGTCTGACCCAGGATCTGCGTAACACAAAAACTACCCAAACACTGGGTTGTTACGCCTGACCCAGGATCTGAGTAACACAAAAACTACCCAAACACTGGGTTGTCACGCCTGACCCAGGATCAGAGTAACACAAAACTACCCAAACACTGGGTTGTCACGCCTGACCCAGGATCAGAGTAACACAAAAACTACCCAAACACTGGGTTGTCACGCCTGACCCAGGATCAGAGTAACACAAAAACTACCCAAACACTGGGTTGTCACGCCTGACCCAGGATCTGAGTAACACAAAAACTACCCAAACACTGGGTTGTCGCCTGACCCAGGATCTGAGTAACACAAAACTACCCAAACACTGGGTCGTTACGCCTGACCCAGGATCTGCGTAACACAAAACTACCCAAACACTGGGTTGTTACGTCTGACCCAGGATCTGAGTAACACAAAAACTACCCAAACACTGGGTTGTCACGTCTGACCCAGGATCAGAGTAACACAAAACTACCCAAACACTGGGTTGTCGCCTGACCCAGGATCAGAGTAACACAAAAACTACCCAAACACTGGGTTGTTACGCCTGACCCAGGATCTGAGTAACACAAAAACTATCCAAACACTGGGTTGTCACGTCTGACCCAGGATCTGAGTAACACAAAAACTACCCAAACACTGGGTTGTTACGTCTGACCCAGGATCACACCACAACATGCATCTGTTTCTTATTTCCCATAATGGCTGCTGTTCAAACCCCAAATCTCATTATCTGTTAATTCTTACAGTCAGTGAATGAGGTCTCCACCGCTGTCTTCTACGTGATCTCAGCCAAGCTTCTCTTCTCATCTACAGTCCTAAAAAAAGAAGGAGGGCGTTCACTAATTGACCTGCAATTTGTGTGCATGCGGCCCATCTGTGGCCTTGAATTAAAACGCTGAGATGAAGACGATCGGGGTACGCAGGAGCAGAGGCTTTCAGGGCCGCTAATTACAGTAACACCTCGTTACGTTTAACTGCTGTGAATTCTGCCGGGAATATCACGGCCCGTGTCAGAGCTGTGAACTCGCCAGCATGTGTCTGTGAGAGTTTATATATGTAACTCTTTAAAAACTGGACATGTTCACATATGGTGGTTGTTTATATGCTGCCACTGTCCTGGCAGGGCTCCAGACTCACACTCAGCTCTACAGATGGAGGCCCCAGCACATGATTTAGTAGGGCTTGGGGGATTTTTAATCATAATGGTCATTATCATAAAATTACTATTGTTTTGCATTAGTGCAATTAGTAATACCGGTAGGGACTACAAT
>CM040927.1:40707066-40709566 GCA_023029165.1 Gobiocypris rarus | reverse complement strand
GGCACCTGTTGACCTCAACTGGGGATATTGTCGGGCGGTGGAAGGAATACTTTGAGGATCTCCTCAATCCCAACGACATGTCTTCCAGTGAGGAAGCAGTGGCTGGGGACTCTGAGGTGGACTCGCCCATCACCCGGGCTGAAGTCATTGAGGTGGTTAAAAAGCTCCTTGGTGGCAAGTGGAGGAGTTCAGGTATCTTGGGGTCTTGTTCACGAGTGAGGGAATGATGGAACGAGAGATTAACAGACAGACCGGTGCATCTTCTGCAGTAATGCAGTCGATGTACCGGTCTGTCGTGGTAAAGAAGGAGCTGAGCTGTAAGGCATAGCTCTCGATTTACCATTCGTCGATCTACGTTCCTACTCTCACCTATGGTCATGAGCTGTGGGTCATGACTGAAAGGACAAGATCCCGGATACAGGCGGACAAAATGAGCTTTCTCCGCCACCCGCGCTCCCTTAGAGATAGGGTGAGAAGCTCGGTCACTCGGGAGGAGCTCAGAGTAGAGCCGTTGCTCCTCCACATCGAGAGAAGCCAGCTGAGGTGGTTTGGGCATCTATTTCGGATGCCTCCTGGATGCCTTCCCAGGGAGGTGTTCCAGGCATGTCCCACCGGGAGGAGGCCCCGGGGAAGACCTAGGACACGCTGGAGGGATTATGTCTCCCGGCTGGCCTGGGAACGCCTCAGGGTTCCCCCGGAAGAACTGGAGGAAGTGGCTAGGGAGAGGGAAGTCTGGGCGTCTCTGCTTAGACTGTTGCCCCCTCGACCCGGCCCCGGATAAGCGGAAGATGATGGATGGATGGATAAAAAATAAAATAGAACAGCAAAAAACAAATATTTAAACAAGCAATCAGCAGTAAACGAGAAAACCCAAGACAACGTACTAAGGAGTGTTAAAAGCCAAGAAAAACAAATATGTCTTGAGCAAGGGCGCTGCTAGCAATTTTGGGCCCTATGAAAGAATATGAAGTTGGGCCCCTATCGTACCATTTAGGGGTAATTTTGCCAGAAATGCAGAAATAAGACGTAATTTTCTTTTATTTGTTACTCTGGTAGATTATACATTTATAATTTATATTACATTACTGCTAGTACTGTTACTACTAATAAAACCAATCTCTGGGGCCCCCAAAGTGCATGGGCCCTTAGAATCGTCTAACTTTCCCCCTTAGCGCACCCCTGGTCTTGAGATAAGATTTAACAGTAGTGAGTGATGGGGCATGCCTAATATAGGGAGGAAGGCTATTCCAGAGTTTGGGTCCAGCAGTAGCGAAGGCACGATCACCCTGATTTTTAAGTCTAACTCTGGGTACTGTCAGAAGGCCATGGTCATGTAATCTCTAATTTCTTGTCGGGTTATGTGGAATTATTAGGTAAGTTAAATAACGAGGTGCTAGGTCATTGAGGGTTTTACAGACAAACAACAATATTTTAAAATCAGTCCTCCACTTGACAGGGATCCAGTTCAAAGACATTAAAATTGATGCTATATGATCATATTTTCGTTTCCTGTCGAGCAGTCTAGCAGCTGCATTTTGGACCAACTGCAGACGAGAGATAGAGGCCTGAAAGATACCACAATACAGTGAGTTACAGTAGTCAAGCCGAGATGTTACAAAGGCATGGATTGCAATTTCAGAATTGCTCTTGGATAAAAAGGGCTTAACTTTATTGAGTAGACGAAGTTGAAAGAAGCACGATTTGACAAGAGCCGTGATCTGTTTGTCAAATTTTAAACTGGAGTCAAATAGGATGCCCAGATTCCTAGCACACTGTGTATTGTACAGGGTGAGAAAGCCAAGATCAAAAGAACATTTTCCTTAGGGCCAAATATAATAATCTCTGATTTATTTTCATTTAAAAGTAAAAAATTACTTGAAAACCATAACCTAAAGGATTAGTTCACTCTTAAATAAACATTTGCTGATAATTTACTCACCCCAATGTCATCCAAGATGTCTTTCTTTCTTCAGTGGAACAGAAATGAAGGTTTTTGAAGAAAGCATTCCAGGATTTTTCCTGGAATGCATCCGTGACGTTACGTAATACGCAATCACGTTGGAAAGGTCACGCATGACAAAGGTGGAAGCACCAACTCAGTGTTTACAAATGAGTAAATTATCAGCAAAAGTTTATTTAAAAGTGAACTAATCCTTTAAGTTCACTGTCAATGATCTTATCGTTATAGCTGTGGTGTGAACTCTGCTGTTAATTAATATAGAGAACGATTCTGTCATTCCAATTCAAATTCACCCTCATGAAGTGAAGGGCAGTAATGCTGAGATTTGCACGACTCAACTGATCGTGAGACTGGCAGCCGTGAATCTTCTTGTTTCCTCGTGATGGAGTGATGAGCTCATATTTTGTGTGCTGATCTGCAACAGCAAACCCATAAAAGACAATAAGAGAGAATAAAACGAGAGCTTGAGATGAAGGAGTCACTTCATTGAGAACGTCTTGAACTTTTGCACATTCTGTCTGTATGTAGTGACTGTAAAAG
>CM040927.1:40694566-40702066 GCA_023029165.1 Gobiocypris rarus | reverse complement strand
AGTATGTCTTAAAATCCTTTCAGTCAGTTCTGCCATGTGAGTTTTGGGTGGGTTTAATTGTTTGGGTTTACCATAAATATTAATTAATAAAACATTATATTCATTTATAGAAGGCAAAACTCTCCCTCTCCGTGACTTTTGCAACATATTCATGGAGACACTCAATTGGGAATTGTAGAATTTTTTAGGATGATACCGTATATATTACATATTTATGATTATGATTGGTCATTTTTGTTCGATCACATCAATATATTCATATAGTTCTTCTATCGCACTGTTTATGTTGATTAGATTCTGTGAAATTACTAGACAATATATATTAAGTTTGAATAGATAATATTGTTATTTTATTATTATTATTATTATTATTATTATTATTATTTATTAAATAATATTATTATTTATTAAATAATATTATTATTTATATTAATAAATATAATTTATTTTAATAAATATTATTTGTTTTGATAAACATTGTTTATTTTAATATATTTTATTTATTTATTTATTGTCAGACTTTAAGTGTCTGACTTTTATTTTGACAGGCATGAAAATGATCCAGCCAGAGATTTATTAGTTTATGTCTT
The DNA here is from genome assembly GCA_023029165.1 of Gobiocypris rarus. Taxonomy (NCBI): domain Eukaryota; kingdom Metazoa; phylum Chordata; class Actinopteri; order Cypriniformes; family Gobionidae; genus Gobiocypris; species Gobiocypris rarus. The sequence continues at coordinate 40,701,476 of CM040927.1, read as the reverse complement.
TGTTTAACAGTATATGAATAACATATTATAGAGTTTGCCTTTCTATTATTAGTAATATAAAGATAAACACTATTATTCTTATACTCTAGCGGTCAAAAGTTTGGAATAATTAACATTTTTTATGTTTTTGATAAAAGTCTCTTCTGCTCACTAAAGCATTTATTTGAACAAAAATACGGTAAAAATTGTGAAATATTATTACAATTTAAAATAAAAAGTTTCTATGTGAATGTATTTTAAAATGTAATTTATGTAAATTAATAAAAAATTATACAGTAAAAATACAGTAAAATTGTGAAATAATATTACTATTTAAAATATTTTTTACGTAAATATATTTTAAAATGTAATTTAAAATACATTTTTAAAATTACAATAAATAATGTACAGTAAGAAGTACAGTAAAATTGTGAATATCAGTGTAGATCATCTGTTCTCTATGTGAATATATAGTGCAGTGTAATTTATTCCTGTGATCAAAGCTGAATTTATCATCATTACACAAGGATTTATTTATTTATGAGGGATTGGGACTTTTAATTTGGTACACCTGTCAGCAGGGAACATGTGTTTGAGGCCTTTAGTTCAGCTTCTCCTAAATAATACAATCACTGTATTTTTCTAAATGGATTTCCATGCATCTTTGTGAAATAATCGTGATTGATCATGTGACTCGACTGGAGGATTTGAGAGCGAGGGGAATGATAATAACTTGGTGAGATGTGTTTATCTGTTGACTGAAGGGAATGATGTGAGAGGTTTAGATTTGGACCGGTTTGATCTCAGGAATGGATGTGTGTTTGTTGTTAATGATGTGAGAAGCTCATCAACCAAGCATCTTATAATGGCGTATGAATTTGAGTGGCTCTTATTATTGAATCTTTCATTGTGAATCGTTGCTGATTCGTGATGGTTTCCTGTAGAAGCGCTCCCTGAAATCCCTCTCTTCCTCTGCTGTTGTGTGCTTTTGCTTGTGATTTACAGCTCTCGTCCCAAAGCACAGCAGTGCATGAGTGATGCTGAGCTGATTTCTGTTAGTTTAGTTTAATCGCTGGAATCACGGGTTTAGTTCCTCCTCATGTGGCCGTGAGTCAGATCTCTGTCTCCTGAAGCTCAGTCGGACTTGTGATTCGCCTTTAAAGAAGTAAAGAGTAAAACATCTCCCATGTTCTTTGAATTAGGCTCATCTATATTGGACCATTTCCTTCTACCTATAAAGTTTAAGTTTTTAATGCATCAATTCGGTCTTAAATATAAAGCTTCTTTATTGGCATTGAACACACACACACACACACACACACACACACACACACACACACACACACACACAGTTTCTGACAGTCTCATGTTAATCTGGAGTATCTATAGAGTCGTGTTGATCCTTCATATCTCTGAAGAGTCTTTAGTTTAGCAGATTTATCAGCTCGTGGAGGCGTGCAGTGGGCGGAGCTAAAGAGACACACACACACACATACACACACACACACTATACATTGGTGTTCACATTATACGATTGCCAATAAAACACACACATTTGCTGCAGTTTCAATGAAGCTCGCTGATGGACTGTGTGTGCTCGTCCAGGAGAAGTGCCCAAATAAGGAGTTCCGCCCCTTATGATGTCATACAGGGCCATCCACAAAAAAAATCTCCCCGAAACTTGTTTGAATCCTGAAGGAGTGTGTTTGGCACAGAAATACTCTGTCATACGTACAACTTGTTTTTGGACATTGTGTCCATGTTTATCATGAGGATCATCTCTTCAACAGTGTCAATAAGGCAGAATGCAGGAAATGGCATTAGAAAAATGGTTCTTGTAAGAACTGATCACTGATCATCATTAAGGGAACCAGAAATGTTTCTCCTATGGCATCACTGCGATTAACCCTTTATTTTTAAGTGTATTTTCCCATTAAATGACCTGTAAATGCCTCATCGCGTGTTAAACTGCCGTCAGGTAGTGGCTGACCGATATATCAGCCGATATTTGTCATTTTTTAATTATCGCACTGGCCGATAATTGTGGAACTTTTATTTTGACAGGGCTGAGAATACAGCGCCAGATCCATAAGGGCACTCAATCTCCAGCTGTCAAAAGAAATTAGACAGAACTCTTAAAGAGAGAAACTGAATGGCATATAAATAAAATATTAAAGAGTTTACCATTATTAGTAATATAAAGACAAACGCTATATTGTTTTCTCATACACTAGTGGTCCAAAAGTTTGGAATAATTATGATTTTTAATATTTTTGACAAGAGTCTCTTCTGCTCATCAAGGCTGCATTAATTTGATAAAAAATACAGTAAAAATTGTTAAATATTATCCCAGTGTAGATCAGCTGTTCTCTGTGTGAATATATAGCGCTTCTGTTCATTATCTGATCATAACTCCAGTATCAGTGTAATATTCCTCCAGTGTAGATCAGCTGTTCTCTGTGTGAATATATAGTGCTTCTGTTCATTATCTGATCATAACTCCAGTATCAGTGTAATATTCCTCAGTGTAGATCAGCTGTTCTCTGTGTGAATATATAGTGCTTCTGTTCATTATCTGATCATAACTCCAGTATCAGTGTAATATTCCTCAGTGTAGATCAGCTGTTCTCTGTGTGAATATATAGTGCAGTGTGATTTATTCCTGTGATCAAAGCTGAATTTATCATCATTACTCCAGTCTTCAGTGTCACATGATCCTTCACTAATCATTATCTTATGAGGATCTGATGATCAACACACATTTATGATTGTGTTGATAATAGTTCATATTCTTGTGGAAACCATGATTTTTCAGGATTCTTTGATGAACATAAAGATCAAAAGAACAGCATTTATTTGGAATAGAACACTATATATGCCTTACCTGTCACTTTTGAACAATTGAATGCGTTGTAAAATTACAGTTGACTATATATTCACATAGAAAACAGCTGATTTACATTGGAGTAATATTTCACAATTTTTACTGTATTTTTGAACAAATGATGGTGAGCAGAAGAGACTCTTTCAGAAGCGTTAAAAATCTGGGTGTGGGCTTGTAAACCTTCACACCTTGACAACTAACAGATGCGTTAGACCTTCTCACACACTCTCAAGGTCTGAAGCGAGTGTGTGTGTGTTGTCGTCTGTGTGTGTTTGCACACTGTTGGCCGTGTGTGTGAGGCGACACTGGAAGCATGAATGATGTATTAGCTGGAAGCCGCTCTAATGAATCTGTCAATGTAGGGATGGAAACGTTTGTATGGCTCCTTTGTATCAATCAGACACACTCTCTCCTGGGAAATCGATCGGCAAAGCCTGCTTTACAAGCCCCGGGGTCGGGAACACTGATCTTGGCCTTGTTTGTATTGAAAGCGAGACAAGGAGAGGAGGATTGTGGGATTGAGGACGCTCGGGTTAAACTAGATGAGCCGTTGACTTCATAACACACTCATAACGGAGGCGAGATGATGTGGGCTTCGTTTAAAAAGCGTCAGATGATGTTTGGATGATAATCAAACGTATTAAACGGTTCTTGTGTTCTCTCTGGATCACAGATCAAATGCTGTAACATTTATTGAATAAAGAAGCATTATAGCAGTAATGGACGAGAGCCGTGTTATATTGTGAATATAGTGAGAGAAAATGCTTGTCATGTCAAACTACTTTATTTAAGAGTTATGAATTCATTAATTTAGCATCTTTATAAATCATGCACTGCAAGAACAATTAACCTCAACTTAAAAACCTATATTCATGCCTTAAATTGTATTTAATATTTAAATAAATTAATGACACATTCACATGTTCATGGTTCATGGTTCAATAATAAAAAAAAATGAATGTGAATGTGAATATGAATAATAATTCAATTATTCAATGATATTCACATGTTCACGGTTCTCTGATGTAATAATATTAATAATGATATTAATAATAATTATATAAATAAATGACATTCACATGTTCACGGTTCTCTGATGTCAATAATAATAATAATAATGATAATAATTATATAAATAAATGACATTCACATGTTCACCGTTCTCTGATGTCAATAATATTAATAATAATGATAATAATTCTATAAATAAATGACATTCACATGTTCACGGTTCTCTGATGTCAATAATAATGATAATAATTCTATAAATAAATGACATTCACATGTTCACGGTTCTCTGATGTCAATAATACTAATAATAATTCTATAAATAAATGACATTCACATGTTCACGGTTCTCTGATGTCAATAATATTAATAATAATGATAATAATTCTATAAATAAATTACATTCACATGTTCACGGTTCTCTGATGTCAATAATATTAATAATAATTCTATAATTAAATTACATTCACATGTTCAAGGTTCTCTGATGTCAATATTAATAATAATAATAATTCTATAAATAAATAACATTCACATGTTCACGGTTCTCTGATGTCAATAATAATAATGACAAGAATAATAATAATAATAATTCTATAAATAAATGACATTCACATGTCCACGGTTCTCTGATGTCAATAAAAATAGTAATAATCAGAAGAATTCAAAAATCATAACACAATAATTATTATAATTATTATCTTTTTAATTATATTAGTAGAATTATTTTGTTTTGAATTTGACTAATTATATAAAAAAATATTACTGTTGTAATTGTACTGTAATATATAAAAAAGTGATCATTATACTTATGATGTGAAACAGGCAGCACTATACTGTTATTTTACACTAAGCTTATCGCGATTATTGTGCAGCCAAATGTATTTTCTCTTATTTAACATTCAATATTAGCTTTTCGTCAACTCACGAACCCTCAGCTAATCTAATGTAAAAACATACAGTATGCTGCCATGACTTGCTGATCATATAATGTGTCACAGTGTTTATGAATATAAGTATGGACAGAGTTGTGATGGGTTTTATTGGTGGAATGTAATGTTGCTGTGTGTGAAGGTCTCTGGCATGTGAGTGACGTGAGCTGATGGAGAAGAGATGAAGGTCGTAGAGATAAAGAGCACTGATGACAGAAACATTCCCTCACCTTAATCCAGCGCTCAAGGGCACGCGTCGCCTCAAACCGCATGACAATGCCTTTAACAAGCTGCACAAAACTGCATTGATCTAATGCCACTATCATTTATGGCTGTTTTATATTTTTCATTCCTCTTCTGTTCTGAGTGCCATTGATTTGTTGTGGAGTGAGGGGGACTGGAATATGTGTTTATTTACTGGTATTTTACATTGATTTCTGGATGTAATAACACAATGTGATTTGTACACAGTTTTTTTTTTCTTCTTTCAACAATCCAATTTTGATCTAGTGTGACTTATTCTCCGGAAAATACGGTACCCGTTTGGTGAAAAGTTCCTAATAGTTGCCGATGGAGCAATTTTAGAAACGCTCCCCAAAATCCCTCTTTCTCAACACTTCCAGAAGAAACGCCATTAAATCTCATAAATAAATTTAATCTAAACTGCAAATGATCGTTTTTAATGTAAATCAATGCAAACTGAGTAACAGGACTAGTGAGGATCTCTCTTATAGAGATCCTCACTAGTTATAGAGAGATACATAGAGTTATATATAGAGATACATAGAGTTATATAGAAATACATAGAGTTATATAGATACATAGAGTTATATAGAGAAACATAGAGTTATATATAGAGATACATAGAGTTATATAGAAATACATAGAGTTATATAGATACATAGTTATATAGAGAAACATAGAGTAATATAGAGAGTTATAGAGATGGATAGAGTTATATAGAGAGTTATAGAGATACATAGAGTTATATAGAGAGTTATAGAGATACAGTAGAGATATAAAGAGATACATAGTTATATAGAGATACTTAGAGTTATATAGAGAGTTATAGAGATACATAGAGATATATAGAGTTACATAGAGATACATAGAGTTATATAGAGAGTTATAGAGATACATAGAGTTATATAGAGTTATAGAGATACATAGAGTTATATAGAGATTAATAGAGATACAGTAGAGTTATATAGAGAGTTATAGAGATACATAGAGTTATATAGAGAGTTATAGAGATACATAGAGTTATATAGAAATACATAGAGTTATAGAGATACATAGAGATATATAGAGATTTATAGAGATACAGTAGAGTTATATAGAGAGTTATAGAGATACATAGAGTTATATAGAGAGTTATAGAGATACATAGAGTTATATAGAGAGTTATAGAGATACATAGAGTTATATAGAGTTATAGAGATACATAGAGTTATATAGAGAGTAATAGAGATACCGTAGAGTTATATAGAGTTATAGAGATACATAGAGTTATATAGAGAGCTATATAGAGATACATAGAGTTATATAGAGATACATAGAGTTATATAGAAATACATAGAGTTATATAGAGAGTTATAGAGATACATTGAGTTATATAGAGATATATAGATATACATAGAGTTATAGAGATACATAGAGTTATATAGAGAGTTATAGAGATACATAGAGATAGTTATTTAGAGATACATAGAGTTATATAGAGAGTTATAGAGATACATAGAGATAGTTATTTAGAGATACATAGAGTTATATAGAGAGTTATAGAGATACATAGAGATAGTTATATAGAGATACATAGAATTACAGTATATAGAGAGTTATAGAGATACATAGAGATATGTAGAGTTATATAGAGATACATAGAGTTATAAAAATATACATGAAGTTATAGAGATAAATAGTTATATAAAGAGTTATAGAGATACGTATAGTTATATAGAGATAATTAGAGTTATAAAGAGATACAGAGTTATATAGAGAGTAATAGAGATACATAGAGTTATGTAGAGAGTTATCGAGATACATAGTTATATAGGGATACATAGAGTTATAAAGAGTTATAGAGATACATAGAGTTATATAGAGA
>CM040927.1:40657066-40692066 GCA_023029165.1 Gobiocypris rarus | reverse complement strand
GTGTGTGTGATGGGTAGGTTTAGGGACAGGGGCAGTGTAGGGGATAGAAAATACGGTTTGTGGTATAAAAACCATTACGCCTATGGAATGTCCCCACATTTCACAAAAACAAACATGTGTGTGTGTGTGTGTGTGTGTGTGTGTGTGTGTGTGTGTGTGTGTGTGTGTGTGTGTGTGTGTGTGTGTGTGTGTGTGTGTGTGTGATGGGTAGGTTTAGGGAGGGGCAGTGTAGGGGGATAGAAAATACGGTTTGTACGGTATAAAAACCATTACGCCTATGGAATGTCCCCACATTTCACAAAAACAAACATGTGTGTGTGTGTGTGTGTGTGTGTGTGTGTGTGTGTGTGTGTGTGTGTGTGTGTGTGTGTGTGTGTGTGTGTGTGTGCGTGTGTGTGTGTGTGTGTGTGATAGAATTTGATGCGTGATGGACAGTATGGGACAGTATAGGATCTGATTACAGATATAGGACAATCAAAAAATGAGAATTACTGTCATCAGATGCATGACAGCGTATTTCATTTTCAGCTGGACAGACATGTTGTTTGTTTGATTGTGATGAAAAGCCTGTGAGATGATTGCTCATGTGTCTCTGTATTCAGATGATGCACTCAGTGTCGTCTGGTTTGGTCTGGTTTTGTCTGGTTTCGTGCTCCACTGCGGTCCGGCCCAGTTGTGTCAGCCTCTGTAATGTGCCTCAACTGCTCTCGGACACAAACAGCAGCGTTATCTGTGTGGATGCATTAGAGCCCACCAGGAGGGGCATCTCCGTCTGTGCATCACTCTTTACTCTTAGGAGGATTCTGATGAATCTCAGATCAAAGTGCATGACAAAATAAAGTTATTGTCTCCTAAAAGAAAGAAGCGATTCTGAACTGCTAAAACGAGTTGTCAGTAATTCCAGTCTTCTGTAATGTGAATAGTAAAGTGAATAACACTGATGATCTCTTCATCACGGCTCCTGTTAGTGGGTGGGATATATTAGGCAGAAAGTGAACATTTTTTTCCTCAAAGTTGATGTGTTAGAAGCAGGAAAAATGGGCAAGCGTAAGGATTTGAGCGAGTTTGACAAGGGCCAAATTGTGATGGCTAGACGACTGGGTCAGAGCATCTCCAAAACTGCAGCTCTTGTGGGGTGTTCCCGGTCTGCAGTGGTCAGGATCTATCAAAAGTGCTCCAAGGAAGGAACAGTGGAGAACCGGCCACAGGGTCATGGGCGGCCCAGGCTCATTGATGCACGTGTGGAGCGAAGGCTGGCCCGTGTGGTCCGATCAAACAGACGAGCTACTGGAGCTCAAACTGCTCAAGAAGTTAATGCTGGTTCTGATAGAAAGGGGTCAGAATACACAGAGCATCGCAGTTTGTTGCGTATGGGGCGGCATAGCCGCTGACCAGTCAGGGTGCCCATGCTGACCCCGCCGAAAGCACCAACAGTGGCACGTGAGCATCAGAACTGGACCTCGGAGCAATGGGAGAAGGTGGCCTGGTCTGAGGATCACGTGTTCTTTTACATCACGTGGATGGCCGGGTGTGTGTGCGTGGCTTACCTGGGGAACACATGGCCCCAGGATGCACTATGGGAAGAAGGCGAGCCGGCGGAGGCAGTGTGATGCTTTGACAAGTCAGGGCTCTTTTGCCAGCAACACAATATTAGGAATGTGGTCATAATGTTATGCCTGATTGGTGTATCTACGTAGGTTTGTAGCTAATTTGCATAATTGCGCCCGCTGCTCTCCATTGGCTGATTGATACGGTAAAACCCACGCCATTGTTAATGTTCGTATCACAGTGTGTCAAGAGCTGAGATTCTGATATGATAATGAGCATTTGCTTTCTGACCAATCAGAGCAGAGCAGCTCTCAGAGAGGCGGGGTTTAGAGAGACTGAATCTTCTAATGAAGCGTTTCAGACTCTGAGAGAAAAGAGCTGATGCTGCAGTGGAGATTATGAGAGAATTACAGTGTTTTTGACCTTGGATGCATGAGAAACTATTGTAGGAGACGCCAAAACAACATAAGGCAGTTCTGGCCAAGAATTTTTATTTCATTCATTCAGTGAAAAAAGAAATTCAGAATAAAATGTGCTGGTAAATCATGCGTCAGTGCAGTAATTAGAGTCGGTTTTGATTTCATTTTGACATTAGTTGTGCATTTGCATTAGAGGAACTTCTGCGGGTTCGTTCGACGTGATTCACTGATGAAACTCATCGAGACTCTCGGGGCTTTTGGACGTGCCAAAGAAAATATCGACATCTCAGGAAAACAATAAGCAGATTTCAGATCCAATAACATGTTGGGACTCTGATGAGCTTTCTTGTGTTCACATGAAAGAGAAGTCAGGCAGTTTCAACAACGCAATAAATAATTGACTGCCATTAGAGTCGAAGCGCTGAAGAAACGCCACGTCTCATCAGAAGCGTGACACGCTGAGATATGGAGACTTTGATTCTGATGGAGACGCAATACACACATCCTCTCACACACACACACATACACACACACACACACACACCAGCGCTAACCATCATCATGCTGTGTGTTACACACCATCATACACTCTCTGTCAGTGTATCAGTGAGATACTGTGAAAGCGTTTATTAATATTTTAATTTAGTTGTTTTTATATTTTCATTTTCATTTGAGTAAGTCATTTTATTGGTTAGTTTTTAAATGCTTATTATATACATTTTAGATTTAGCAATTGTACTTCCTGTTTTCATTTTAATTCAAGTTTAAAGTAATCTTTATTAGCTTTTTAAAATATGTCTATATAGTTTTGATGGGACAGTATAGAATCTGATGCATGATGGGACAGTATAGAATCTGATGCATGATGGGACAGTATAGAATCTGATGCATGATGGGACAGTATAGAATCTAATGCATGATGGGACAGTATAGAATCTGATGCATGATGGGACAGTATAGAATCTGATGCATGATGGGACAGTATAGGATCTGATGCATGATGGGACAGTATAGAATCTGATGCATGATGGGACAGTATAGAATCTGATGCATGATGGGACAGTATAGAATCTGATGCATGATGGGACAATATAGGATCTGATGCATGATGGGACAGTATAGAATCTGATGCATGATGGGACAGTATAGAATCTGATGCATGATGGGACAGTATAGAATCTGATGCATGATGGGACAATATAGGATCTGATGCATGATGGGACAGTATAGGATCAGATGCATGATGGGACAGTATAGAATCTGATGCATGATGGGACAGTATAGAATCTGATGCATGATGGGACAGTATAGAATCTGATGCATGATGGGACAGTATAGGATCTGATGCATGATGGGACAGTATAGGATCAGATGCATGATGGGACACTATAGAATCTTATGCATGATGGGACAGTATAGAATCTGATGCACGATGGGACAGTATAGGATCTGATGCATGATGGGACGGTATAGAATCTGATGCATGATGGGACAGTATAGAATCTGATGCACGATGGGACAGTACAGGATCTGATGCATGATGGGACAGTATAGAATCAGATGCATGATGGGACAGTATAGGATCTGAAGCATGATGGGACAGTATAGAATCTGATGCATGATGGGACAGTATAGAATCTGATGCATGATGGGACAGTATAGGATCTGATGCATGATGGGACAGTATAGGATCTGATGCATGATGGGACAGTATAGAATCTGATGCATGATGGGACAGTATAGGATCAGATGCATGATGGGACAGTATAGAATCTGATGCAAGATGGGACAGTATAGAATTTGATGCATGATGGGACAAATAGGATCTGATGCATGATGGGACAGTATAGAATCTGATGCATGATGGGACAGAATAGGATCTGATGCATGATGGGACAGTATAGAATCTGATGCATGATGGGACAGTATAGGATCTGATGTATGATGGGACAGTATAGAATCTGATGCATGATGGGACAGTATATGATCTGATGCATGATGGGACAGTATAGAATCTGATACATGATTGGACAGTATAGAATCTGATGCATGATGGGACAGTATAGGATCTGATGCATGATGGGACAGTATAGAATCTGATGCATGATGGGACAGTATAGAATCTGATGCATGATGGGACAGTATAGAATCTAATGCATGATGGGACAGTATAGAATCTGATGCATGATGGGACAGTATAGAATCTGATGCATGATGGGACAGTATAGAATCTGATGCATGATGGGACAGTATAGGATCTGATACATGATGGGACTGAATAGGACCTGATACATGATGGGACAGTATAGAATCAGATGCATGATGGGACAGTATAGAATCTGATGCATGATGGGACAGAATAGGATCAGATGCATGATGGGACAGTATAGAATCTGATGCATGATGGGACAATATAGAATCTGATGCATGATGGGACAGTATAGAATCTGATGCATGATGGGACAGTATAGGATCTGATACATGATGGGACTGAATAGGACCTGATACATGATGGGACTGAATAGGACCTGATACATGATGGGACAGTATAGAATCTGATGCATGATGGGACAGTATAGGATCTGATACATGATGGGACTGAATAGGACCTGATACATGATGTGACTGAATAGGATCTGATGTATGATGGGACAGTATAGAATCTGATGCATGATGGGACAGTATAGAATCTGATGCATGATGGGACAGTATAGAATCTAATGCATGATGGGACAGAATAGAATCTGATGCGTGATGGGACAGAATAGGATCAGATGCATGATGGGACAGTATAGAATCAGATGCATGATGGGACAGTATAGAATCAGATGCATGATGGGACAGTATAGGATCTGATGCATGATGGGACAGTATAGAATCTGATGCATGATGGGACAGTATAGAATCTGATGCATGAGGGGACAGTATAGGACCTGATGCATGATGGGACAGTATAGAATCTGATGCATGATGGGACAGTATAGGATCAGATGCATGATGGGACAGTATAGAATCAGATGCATGATGGGACAGTATAGAATCAGATGCATGATGGGACAGTATAGAATCTGATGCATGAGGGGACAGTATAGGACCTGATGCATGATGGGACAGTATAGAATCTGATGCATGATGGGACAGTATAGAATCTGATGCAGGATGGGACAGTATAGAATCAGATGCATGATGGGACAGTATAGAATCTGATGCATGATGGGACAGTATAGAATCAGATGCATGATGGGACAGTATAGGATCTGATGCATGATGGGACAGTATAGAATCAGATGCATGATGGGACAGTATAGGATCTGATGCATGATGGGACAGTATAGAATCTGATGCATGATGGGATAGTATAGGATCTGATGCATGATGGGACAGTATAGAATCAGATGCATGATGGGACAGTATAGGATCTGATGCATGATGGGACAGTATAGAATCTGATGCATGATGAGACAGTATAGGACCTGATGCATGATGGGACAGTATAAGACTGTGGATGTTGTCGGTTCAGATGATCAGCTTGTTTGTAATGGATCATAATACTCCTGCTCAAAAGCCTGTTGATCATATTTGATATCATGAAAATGATATATGGATAATCAAGCAAACCGAAGCCGTTAGAGGGTTCATTGAGTAGTTGTGCACAGTCTACTATAGATGACTCATAGTAAGCGTTCGTGAAGATCTTGATGTGAAAGGCTCTCGTGTTGAATGATGAAACTCTTCTGCTTTCATCACGTCTGGCTCTGAACGGGGAATATGAATCATAAAAGCAGATGAAAGCACTGGTATCTGTGGGAAATTGATGACAGAAAAGACTTCTTTAAATAAACCGAGAGGTTCATCCATCCTGTTACACGGCCAGGTTTTTATGGGCTCCATCTCTCATGCCGTGTCCTTTTTTTAGTCCTCTAATGATAAGCGGGAGTAATTTGAGTTCAGATCTTCCCTTTGAAACCCAGTAAAGTGAACACAGGGATGCAGGAAAAAGCCTGGAGTCGCTCGGGAACGCCTGGAGCCGCTTCCAGTAGTTTCATGGTTTAACCTTCTGAAAATGAAGAAATTAAGATGGCTATAATTTTTTTATTGTAATTTACAGTTGTAATAATCATAAATACTTGATTTTTTAATTTACAATAATATGACAATATTAATATTTTTTATTTTGTATTTAGTAATTTTTATTTTTTTATTTAGTGTACTAATGATAACAATAATAAAAACAAAATATGTATTATTCATTGTCATTGATTATTCAAAGTCATTGATCTATAAAACTTTTTAAAATCATATTTTAAATCATAATCACAATTCATTTTTATCAGCAAAATCCCAATACACTTTTTTCAACCATAAATATTAGTATTGTAATTTTACAGTTGAAATGTAAAAAATAATAATTTCTATTTTTTTTCAGTGAAATTATACAATAGTATATTTATATTTTTATATTTTATTAATGAATAATAATAATAATAATAAAAGTCATACATTTTATTATTTATACATTTTAGCTATAATAACTTTATTTTAATAATGGAATGTTATCATATTTATTAAGCAATAATAATAATAAAAACAATATAATAACAACAACAACAACAATAATAATTATAAGTATTAAGTATTATTATTATTATTATTATTATTATTAAATCACTTTTAAAATCATAATTGCATTTTTATCAGCAAAATCAATACATTTTTAACCATAAATATTAGTATGGTAATTTTATGGTTGTAATGTAAATGTTATTTTATAAATTTTTCAGTGAAATATTGTAATGTATTTTAATATTTATATTACTTATATTATTACTTTTATTAATTATTATTATTATAATGATTTAGTCATATTGATATAAAATAATATTTTTTGACAAAAAATTTGGAACCTGGGATGTTTTTTAATAATTTTTTTAATCTGTCACAATTTTTGTCTCAAAATGTGCAATTATATTTTCAGCCATAAATATTGGTATTGTAATATAATAATATTGCACATAGTACTATTAATATTTAGTTATTAGTTAATATTAGTTTTTTATTTATTTAGTAATCACATTTTTAAATCACATTTGAATCATTTTCACATTTTGTTTTTTTACCCAAATCGTGCAGCTTTACCACGCAGATACTATGGTATAAATCATTTAATAAAGTTTTACAGCATATCGTTCTGTGATTATTTAGACTTTTTCATGTTGTGCCATGGTGAATAGAGTAGCAATGGCGTTCTTCAAATACCTCGGTACGCCACACAGTGCAGCGTGAAGTAAATGATATGGTTTAGAGTCAGTGCAGCGATTCACATTCACATCTTCAAAGAATGTAAAGATGTAATTTTCTAATATTCTGTGTGCAATCTCCTCTTTAGTCCAAACAGTGCAATGGTAGAGCGGCCAGTTGGCATGACAACAGTTGTTCTTATCTTTCTCTGATTAATGCAACATGAATTCTCAAAGTGCAAAAAAAAACAGAAGCGAGTTTGTGAATGAGTCTCTTTCATTTGGCCGTGAGGCTGCTTCATGTTTCTAAACCCATGATGCTTCACTTCAGGATAAACACACATGAACTAATGAAGCGGCTAATAAAGATCCAGGAATGAGTCACATGCTTTATAGAATACAGGCATAACATTATGATCTAATATTGTGTTGCTGATCTTTCGATGCATGGACTCCACTGACCCCTGAAGGTGTGCTGTGGGATCTGGCACCAAGATGTTAGCAGCAGATCCTTTAAGTCCTGTAAGTTTCGAGGGTGGGCCTCCATGGATCGGACTTGTTTGTTCAGCACATCCCACAGATGCTCGATTGGATTGAGATCTGGGATGTGTGTGTGTGTGTGTGTGTTTGTTGTGCTCCTCAAACCATTCCTGAAGCATTTGTGCTTTGTGTCAGGAGCATTATCCTGCTGGAAGAGCCACAGCCACCAGGGAATACCGTTTCCATGAAAGGGTGAACCTGTGTGTGCTTTGTGTGTAGTGGAGTGTGAGTGTGTGTGTGTGTGTGTGTGTGTGTGTGTGTGTGTGAGGGCCACTGTGTTTTATTTCGCCTTCATGTTCCTTCCTTGGAGCACTTTTGATAGATCCTGACCACTGCAGACCGGGAACACCCCACAAGAGCTGCAGTTTTGGAGATGCTCTGACCCAGTCGTCTACCCATCACAATCTGGCCCTTGTCAAACTCACTCAAATCCTTACGCTTGCCCATTTTTCCTGCTTCTAACACATCAACTCTGAGGACAAAATGTTCACTTGCTGCCGAATATATCCCACCCACTAACAGGAGCCGTGATGAAGAGGTCAGTGTTATTTACCTCACCGGTCATAATGTTATGCCTGATCGGTGTATTTCAACGCTTGTTTTCTCTGGCAGTGTTTGTGCATCATAAACGCGTCTAGTTCAGCGCTTGAATAATGTCTGTGTCCTCCAAACTATAATTCAGTCCCATTGTATTTTGTGATCAGTTTTCTTTTGATCGAGCACCCTAATATTTCAAGATGAACACTTTCAGGACTGAAGCAGGTTCACTTGATTATCCAGACTTCATGTTTGACTATCAAATATGATCATCAGGCTTTTGAGGAAGGTTTATTTGTTCATCTCTCATTGTATTGCATGGCATTGAATTATATGTTTTAAAACTACAGAGCTTTTATCATAAAGCTAAGCATTAAAATATCATCTCACTAAGACATTGCATGCCATTATCAGCCATTCTGTTATAAAGATCTCATTGATTTACACTACAAGTGTCCATGCATGCAAATCCACATAAATATCAGCATCTGCAGCATATTTCTCTCAAATAAAACTGAGCTGTTTGTCCCTCCATGTTTGTCCCCCCAATATCAGACTCGAGGGTCATTCCTTGTCAGCTCAACCAGTGTTTCAACATTATTTGTTGTTCAGATATTCCTCTTTAAAGTATCAGCTGTGTGTATCAGAAAATGTGTACATTTTACTCAATGAGCATTAAGATCTCCGTATCTCTGGGACTGAACCATCAAGGGCCTTTAAAATGAAAACACCAAAAGGAATGTTTGTTAAAAACCAGAATCTAGAAGGATATTGAGATATCTTTAATACTTCTTGAGTTACAGGAATGCAAACTTGGGGCTTAAAACACAAGAAGTGCTTTTTCCCCATGTTTGAGGGGTCACCGCTGGCATATAAAGCAACACAGATTGATAAAGTCATCAGATTTCACTAATAGATCTGCCAATCTCTGCGTGAGAATACAATAATGATGCTGCCATCTTTCTAAAGTCATTTTTACACCCCTTTAATTTGGCTCCATAGCTCATGTTGACACTACAAAACAGTGGATTACTCTGTAAATACACAGCCATTACATTTAATACTCTGGCTTTCATCACTATTTATGTTTGTCTTTCTTCAGAAAAATATATTTTATAGTATTTTATTATTATTATTTTAATTTATTATTTTTTCCTGACTATTATTTCATATGTCAGGCTTTACAGGGTTTTCGTTTGTATTTTTATTTAATAGTTATTATAATAATACTCTATTATTATTATTTAGTCTTATTTATATAAAATCACACTTTTGGCCAAATTCTGGAACCTGGAATTTTTGGCACTTTTTTTTTGGCCATAAATATTGGTATTGTAATATAAGAGTTATGTAAAATAGTAATATTCATATTTATTTTATATTAAGCAATAATCATCATTATTATTATTAATAATAATAATAATAAGATGAAGAATGATAATGATAAAAATGTATTATTAATAATAATAATTATGATAAATGATAATTATTATTATTATTAAATCACATTTTAAATCATAATCACAATTTTATCAGCAAAATCCCAATAATTACTTTCAACCATAAATATTAGTATTGTTATTTTACAATTTTAATGTAATTTTATTTATAATTTTTTCTGTGAAATATTACAAAGTAAAATTTCCTTTTTTGTATTTTTATATTATTATTATTATTATAGTTATATTGATATAAGCATTAACTTCGAGTGTGAGTGTGTTTGTCTGCTGTCCTTGGTGCTGAACGATCTGAGGATGAACCAGGAGCTTTCCCAGCACTCAGATCCAAACATCCAACATGTAGAGTCCTGGGGAAGAGAGACGTTCGGATACAGCCTGTGTGGTGCACATGTGAGTGCTGCAGTGAAGAGCTGCTGGAATGTAATTGGGATGCTGCAGTGCACTCTGGGTAAGGGACGCTCCAGCCGTGAGTCACATATGGAAGTCATGTGATGACTGAAGAGGCGCCTGGTTTTGTGAATGAAATTCCTCGCTGCTCGACAGACTGATTTCTCTCGCTCTCCTCCTCCCCGGGAGCCAGACGAATGCTGACTGCAGGGTTTCTGAGCACACACACACACACTACCTGATATTGAGCCGCCGCGCATCTTAAACAGCCGCTGGAAATGAGTTGTGCCAGAAGATTTGACTTCTTTAAAGGCTGAAGTGCTTATCTCTGCTCATCATGTTGTCTGATCTCATGAGGAAATGGTTTTAAATGTTACAGGGACTGCAAGAAATCTGTTGGGCTATTACGGTTTATTAGTGTATATACAGTGTGTGTGTGTGTGTGTGTGTGTGTGGACTGGTAATCCCTACGGTATGGGGACAAAATGTCCCCACATAGATGGCAATATCCAAAATCCTTGTCCTTGTGGGGACATTTTTTGGTCCCCATGAGGAAAACATCTTATAAATCACACTAAGTGATGTTTTTTGAAAATGTAAAAATGCAGCATGTCTCCTGTGATGGGTTGTGTGTGTGTGTGTGTGTGTGTGTGTGTGTGTGTGTGTGTGGACTGGTAATCCCTACGGTATGGGGACAAAATGTCCCCACAAAGATGGCAATATCCAAATTTTTGTCCTTGTGGGGACATTTTTTTGGTCCCCATGAGGAAAACATCTTATAAATCACACTAAGTGATGTTTTTTGAAAAAGTAAAAATGCAGTATGTCTCCTGTGATGGGTAGGTTTAGGGGCAGGGGCAGTGTAGGGGGATAGAAAATACGGTTTGTACAGTATAAAATGCATTACGCCTATGGAATGTCCCCACAAAACATGGAAACACAACATGTGTGTGTGTGTGTGTGTGTGTGTGTGTGTGTGTGTGTGTGTGTGTGTGTGTGTGTGTGTGTGTGTGTGTGTGTGTGTGTGTGTGTGTGTGTGAGTGATGGGTTTAGGGGCTGTGTGTGTGTGTGTGTGTGTGTGTGTGTGTGTGTGTGTGTGTGTGTGTGTGTGTGTGTGGACTGGTAATCCCTACGGTATGGGGACAAAATGTCCCCACAAAGATGGCAATATCCAAATTTTTGTCCTTGTGGGGACATTTTTGGTCCCCATGAGGAAAACATCTTATAAATCACACTAAGTGATGTTTTTGAAAAAGTAAAAATGCAGCATGTCTCCTGTGATGGGTACAGTGTGTGTGTGTGTGTGTGTGTGTGTGTGTGTGTGTGTGTGTGTGTGTGTGTGTGTGTGTGTGTGTGTGTGTGTGTGTGTGTGTGTGTGTGTGTGTGTGTGTGTGTGTGTGTGTGTGTGTGTGTGTGTGTGTGTGTGTGTGTGTGTGTGTGTGATGGGTAGGTTTAGGGGCAGGGGCAGTGTAGGGGGATAGAAAATACGTGTTTTTACAGTATAAAATGCATTACGCCTATGGAATGTCCCCATAAAACATGGAAACACAACGTGTGTGTGTGTGTTTGTGTGTGTGTGTGCGTGTGTGCATAAATCTCTAAAGTGTACAGGTCATTTTTCTTTAAACTCTTGAAATCCTCTATAAAGCAAAGCTGCATGATTTGTCTCTGGTTTGACTGGTTTAAGTGTTTTTGGCACATCTTCAGTTTCTGCATCAACATCTGCTTATGGAATTAATCTTAAATGTGTTTCAGAAGCCCATAATAACACATGCTCTCTCCCCTTCAGGATGTGCATTAGGCACTGACACATGCCCTGCTGTTCTAGCAGAGAGAGGTGAAGCTCTTAGGACACTGATGGTTATGTGCTGCTGCTGCTTTAAGCTGTCTGGTGCTGGTGTTGTAGTGAGCTGTGCTGGTCAGAATCATTTCCCCCTCTGCGGCAGAGAGAAGGAAGGAAGGAAGGATAAAGCCCTGCTTCCTCCAGCTCTCCCCCCTGTCAACGGGAAGCGCGCGTCTCAGTCAGAGAGAGGCTGACACATCTGCGCATCTCCTGCACATGTTTCATTCCCATTTCCCCGTTTCCAGAACACGGTGGCCATCGCTTCCATACACTTCCCGCTGGCTGGCCCTCAGTCCGGGCAGAACTCCACCTGTAAGCTGCAGCTGATCGTCTTCCGCAATGGAAAACTCTTTCCGTGCACGGGGAATTCGTCAAATCTTGCGGATGATGGGAAGCGCAGGAGCGTTTCGACACCAGTTGCGTTCACCAAATTAGGTAATGCTGCATTTTTTTCATGCATTCGCTTTTTTTTCACACGGTATATCAACACACATGCATGCATTAGTTGTTTCAAATGGGAAAATATATATATTTTGTCGGCATTATTATGAGGAAAACATGCGCGTGCTTGCACGATGTGGCAACAGTTGCGTTGCATTATTGCACGAGTTAGAATAAGGCTGCGCGATTAGGAAATGATATTGCACGCCTCAGACGTGCATGCATGTGTGTGGTTTGTAACACTTGAGCACTTGTGACTTGACGCAATGTGTTGCTCTCCTGTGTAGATGGGTGTAGCCCCGGGAGCCCCGTGCAGCCGGTAACCGTCGCTCTCGGCACTTCTCGTTGGGTGTAGACCCCACCGCGGCATACTGGGATTTTGACCTGCTGGATGGACACGGCGGCTGGCGCGCGGAAGGCTGCCAGATAACGGGCTCCGCGCACAACACGACCACCATCCACTGCGCGCACCACAACAACCTCGCCGTGCTCATGGTAAGAGTCTCGCGCTCGTGGAGTCAGTGGAGTATTGCTATTGAGCCGATGCAACACGGCGAGCATCCAAACAGAAGTGTAAATAGCATTGTTGCAAGGGCAAATGGTGTGAGCTGAGGTGTAGTGGGTGCACGTGATCATTCAATGCACGTGCATTTATATAGCGCCGTAGATGCATAGCAAACAATGCAACACTTTACTCAAAAATAAGCATTAATGCCATGTTTACACTCCAAAGACGCATCACACACACACACTATGTAACATTTACGCATTCAATTGGTCATCTGCAATACTGAAATACGCAATGCAACCATGCAACTGTGAAGGTATAACATTATAAGCAATGCAAACATTAAAAATTAACAAGTGAAGAGATGCGTCATGATTCGACACAGAGGTAAAGCCGCGTCAGGTGCGTCACGGCTGCGCGCTTTAGTCCTGCTTTTGAGTAAATGCGCTGGATCAGACACGAGCCTTCTGGATGAACTGGAATCACACAATGAGTTTCAGTCTATCCAGTGGGATCTGATTTGATTGGGGTTGCTTCCGATTATGATAGACACACCAATAGAAATTCTCCCTTATACAACAAGTTTTCTTAAAGGCACACTGCTGGATTAGCCTGCGCGTGTGAAACGCATCAGTGGGTTGTAGGTTTGAACTAGAGCTGAGTAGAGCTGAACCTGTGTGTGCTTTGGGTAATTAGTGTGAGTGTGTGTGTGTGTGTGTGTGTGTGTGTGTGTGTGAGGGCACTTGTTTGTTCGCCCCCTTCATTCTTCATGGCAGCGCGGCTCGATGAGCAGCATCTCCGCGACTCTCTCGCTCCGCACTCGGACTCATGCTGGGAATATCGCCGCGTGGATGCGATCTGACGAGGATTTGTACCGCGCAATGCCATCCGATCGTCCGTAGTGGCGCCGAGCGCGCGAGCTCACAGCCGCCGAATGTTCACCGAGGACTGGGACTCCATCGACTGGGAGGTCGGAGCGCGTTCTGATTCGACATGTCACGCGAATGCTTCTGTTGTGCACGACTAATCGGAATGCATTGATGAGTGCGATGCTCTGTGATGATGATGATGATGATGATGATGCGCGAGGGAAAGTGCTGTGCATGCATTCCGGATTTAATTGGCTCGTGTGTGAAGATGAGATGCTGTATGGTGTTTATTTACTGCAGCTGTTCTCGTGATACGTTAAACTTCACGCGTTAAAGAAGCTGATATTGTTGCATTGCCGCTTAAATACTGTGCATGAAAGAAAACCGTGTGTGTGTGTGTGTGTGAGAGAGAGAGAGAGAGAGAGAGAGAGAGAGAGAGAGAGAGAGAGAGAGAGCTGATGCAGTCACCACACCCGCAGTCCGCAGTGTCTGAGGAAAAAGAGCCTTTCAAACCGTTCGCGACACACACTTATATCCCAAGCTCTTGATGAGCGCGCGTCCTGCTGGAGGTGTGTGTGTGTGTGTGTGAACCTGTTGCTCTGTTTGATCACGGCGGCTCGAGCTGCAGATGTTCTCGCGCGCATCACTGATGTTCTCCATTAATGTTGTGATTTAATCTCGTTCAGTGATAAAGAGTTCTGTGCCTGTTTTTGTTCAGTTGGTGTAAATCAAAGCCAGTCTCTGCTGCTGGACAGGACAGGTCAGAGCTGGGATTCTAGCAGCTTCATATCATATCATATCATATCATATCATATCATGTGATTTATTCCATATGTTTTTATGATTTACTGTATTTTATTTCTATTACAGTGATGTGCAGTCGTGTGTTTCTGATCAGAGAAAATTAGATCTTGCTTCCTTCCTTACTTCTCCCATTTCCTCTCTTCCTTTCTTCCTTCCTCCCCTCCTCCCCTCCTTCCTCTCTTCCTCCATGTACTTCATTCCTTCCCTACTTCCTTCCTCTCTTCCTTACTTCCTGCATCCATTTCCTTCCTTTATTCCTTCATTCTTTCCCTCCTTCCTCTCTTCCTCCATGTCCTTCCTTCCTCTCTTCCTCCATTTCCTCCTTCCTTCCTTCCTTCCTTCCTTCCATCCTCTCTTCCTCCATTTCCTTCATTCTTTCCCTCCTTCCTTCCTCCCCTCCTTCCTCTCTTCCTCCATGTCCTTCATTCCTTCCCTACTTACTTCCTCTCTTCCTTACTTCCTCCATCCATTTCCTTCCTTTATTCCTTCATTCTTTCCCTCCTTCCTCTCTTCCTCCATGTCCTTCCTTCATTCCCTACTTCCTTCCTCTCACCCTCCATGACCTTCCTTGCTCTCTTCCTCCATTTCCTTCCTTCCTTCCATCCTCTCTTCCTCCATTTCCTTCCTTATTTCCCTCCTTCCTTCCTCCCCTCATTCCTTCCTTCCTTCCTTTGCATATTCTCCACAAAACACTTCAATTCTTATAAAACTTTTTGTGCTATTTTCATGAAATGTATTCAAACCAAATCTGGTAATTCTTGCATTGCTCAAACTTAGTTTGTTATACCTAGCAAACATTTGATTTTCCATTACACACACACACACACACACACACTCACACATCATATTATCAGAGCATCAGTATTCTAAAGGAGTAATAATCTGATTATGAAATATGTAGAGCTGGTTAATTGACATTGCAGATTAAATCAAGAAGTTAAGGAAGAGAACAGCAAGAAATCCCATGTTATTATGGGATGTGCTGCTGTATATGAGCTGGCCCTGGAGTGTGTGAATGTCTTTATCAGAATGAAGCCTTGCGGATTTGATTCAGAAAGTAATGCTCATGTAACCGTGCGGTGGATTCACTCTGGTTTAGATACAGCTGTGACATTTGGAAGGTAAATAATTTAAAGAGGTCATGATAAACCATTTGCAATGCAGCCATTTTGTGTTGGTCTGGTGTAAAGGAGATGTAATGAGAGGAGAAAAGCTGGTCTGGATTCTGCTGATGACGTGAAGGTTGTTTAATGCACATTCACACACACACACACACACACACACACACACACACACACACACACACACACACACACACACACACACACACACACACACCTATTGCCATCTATGCACACACACACACACACACACTTATTAAAATGTAGCTGAAATGTCTTGACATGCAGTGTTTAGTGTTCTTAACGCAATCCTCCTGCTTATAAAACCTGCTGAAGAGCTACACAATGAAAGTATAATGCCATATTTACTAAAGGAAACTGTGCAAGAATCGCTACACACATCACACACACACACACACATTGTTTTAAAGCAGCTTTACAGAAAATCATGTTAATGTTTATAGCATCTTATTATCTTCATGCCTTAAAGTTGCATTTATCAGATGGTATAGTTACATTTTGTGACATTTCAAACAATCAAGCAGCTGAGATTTGCTAGATACAGCTTTACTTGAATATATAGTAAAGTTGGGATAACCCATACATGCAATGATAGTTACGTTTTTCACTGATATATCAATCAGATATGCCAATGTTGCATATTTCTGGGTGATAATATCAACATTTTCAACATTACATTACATTTTCAACTATATTTACTATATAGTGTATACACACACACACACACACACACACACACATAGTAGATGTATAATTCCCGATCAGGTATAACATTATGACTGTATCTATCACACACACACACACACACACACTGCTTTGCTAAACCTACCCATCACACACTACACACTCTTTACACACACACACTGCCCCCCACACACACTACACACATACACACACACACTGCCCCTGCCTAGCACACACTCAAACTGCTCAAGAAGTTAATGCTGGTTCTGATAGAAAGGTGTACCCACACACACACACACACACACACACACACACACACACACACACACACACACACACACACACACACACACACAGAAGGTGGCCTGGTCTGATGATCACGTGTTCTTTTACATCACGTCTACCCAGTGTGATTTATAAGATGTTTTCCCTCATGAGAGCCAAAAAATGTCCCCCCACGGAGACCATTTGGATCACACACTGCCCCACACACACACACACCATCACACACACACACACACACACACACACACACACATGCCCCTGCCCACACACACACCTGATCTGTTTTTCTGAGGACCTGAGTTGTTAGAAATGCCCTCCTTATGATAAATCAATGTATTTATGTCTTTAATTGAGGCCTACCCATCACACACACACACACACACACACACACACACACACACACACTGCCCACAATGAGTGGTCTTTATCATCAGGACTTTTGTTAAACAGCTGTTTTGCCTAAACCCATCACACACACACACACACACACACACACACACACACACACACAACACACACACACACACACAGTTTTCACAGAAGCAGTGAAGTGTGAAACCCCATCACACACACACACACACACACACTGCACCATTATCAGTGTGGCAGCATTACACACACATACGCCACACACACACACTGCCCTCTGCCCTGCCCCTAAACCTACCGCATCACACACACACACACACACACACACAGCTGTATCCCACACACACACACACACACACACACACACACACCCTGAATATTATCTCTATTAGTAAAGAATGCTCACACCATCACACACACACACACACACACACACACACACACAGTTAAATAATTTTTACTCTGAAGACTTTTTAATGATAAAATCCTTCAGATCTTGAAGTTAAATAAAACAGATTATTGGAGTTCATTTTACAAGAAAATACTTAGTTTTTCTACTTCAAAAGTCATAATTAATTTTTTTGTTGTTGCTGCATTATGTATTAAACTAGAAACTGTCGTATAAAAATTGTCTTGAAACATTTTTGCTGAGAAACCAGTTTTTCTGAATAGTTTCAAATAAATACACACACACACACACACTGCCCCTGCAAACCTACATCACACACACACACACACACACACACACACACACACACACACATCACACACACACACACACACACACACACACTGCCCCTGCCCCTAAACCTACCCATCACACACACACACACACACACTGCCCCTGCCCCTAAACCTACCCATCACACACACACACACTGCCCCTGCCCTAAACCTACACACACACACACACACACACTGCCCCTGCCCCTAAACCTACATCACACACACACACACACACACACACACACACACACACACACACACACACACACACACACACATATAATTTGCAGTTATTTAATTTGTCAGTTAACATGTAGGTTATGACATCTATGGAAAATGTACACACACTGCATCACACACACACTACCCATCACACACACATACACACACACACACACACACACACACAGTAAAGTAACTTTTATTGATTGATTTACTTGAGCAGAAATATATATATATATATACCTTACACATAATAACTACACACACACACGCACACACACGCATGTTAGGTTTTGTGAATTGAGGACTCATGAGCGTAATGCATTTTATACTGTACAAACTATACATGCTGTCTACTGCTGCTGCCTAAACACATCTTTACACACACACACACACACACTACTAACACACATCTACACATACACACACACACACACACACACACACACACACACAAACATTAATGAGCACACACACACATATATTTTACAGAACTAGTTTTAACTAAGAAAAACTAAAAAGTTACACAGTGTAGCTTTAACTAAAAAAAAGATGTTTGTGTCATCTCGTCTTCACCTCGTCTTAGTAATTAACATTACCGATGAGCCACCAGCATTCACATTCACCTCCGGAGAGGGACTGACCAATGAGAGACGGGAAAAGACTTTGTTGAGTGAGTTTTGTTTCTCTCTCAAAGGTCCCCAGCTGATCAGTTGATCTTCTCCAATCAGATCTGATCTTCTCATGTTCTGCGATCTGAATGTTAGTCATCGTTCTCTTTCATCTCAAACGATCAAAGAAATCAACTGCCCCTGGCCCTTAAACCTACCCACTACACACAATACACCTGCCACACACACTGCCCTGCCCCTCAAACCCACCCATCACACACAATACACACACACACACACACACACACTGCCCCCTGCCCCTGCCCCTAAACCCATCACACACACACACACACACACACACACACACACACTGCCCTCTGGGTTTATTGCTTTAAATCTATTCCATACACACACACACACACACACACTTAAATGCTGATTGTTTTTGCTCTGAATACTCAGTTCTGCCTCCCATTCATTCGATCCATCCCTTATTTTCTGCCAGCCATTGCTGTAGTCAGCAGATCGATCGTGTTCGAGCACCTTTCTCCTGACAGAACGTGGAAACGCATGTCGACTTCTTCAAATGTCATTACTTCAACCCTTTGAGATTGAAACGAGTGATGTGGAGAATCACATTAACACACCGGTCGCTTTAACTGGACGCTTGTGAGAGACTGAAATAAGGGTCGCAAACGTCTCTGATGATGATGTTTTTATTCGTCGTGGGTTTTGCTGAACCCTCAAACTGATTTTTGTGTTCAGGTTCTTTCTGGTGTGTCGGTTTATCATGTACGGTCACTTTGAGTCAGCAGTTGGTAGTTTAACTACCTAAAGAGTCCTTTGTTTATATTGATTTTAACTGGTTGTTGGATTTTGTGGCAAAGCTAATGTATGCTGAGAAACTTCATTATATAACAGTAATGAGAATTCATCAGTTGAGGATAATTTCTTAAAAATAAAACTCATGGCTAAAATTGTTTACTGTAGCCTGTGTGTGTGTGTGTGTGTGTGTGTGTGTGTGACCATATATCACTTTGTGTGGTTCTCTCTAATGATGTGAAATGCTTTTCGTGTGTGTGTGTGTGTGTGTGTGTGTGTGTGTGTGTGTGTGTGTGTGTTAACTTCCTCCGACTCGGTCAGAACCGGTTCTAGTGTCCGTGAGATTTGATTTTATTAGACAGTTGCTTCTGTGCTTCTGCTACGTTTGCAGTGACGTCAAGTCCATTTTTATTTCTCTGTGTGTGTGTACATTACAGTGTGGCAGGTCACAATGTTAATGTTTATAAAACCTGAATGTCTTCTAGTCCACATTGAGCCGATGAGAGCTGGGCGATAATATAGTTTACATTTGTATAAACGATTAAACAGATAAGATTTGCTATGTAAATATTGCTTTATGTGTGTGTACTACATAACTAATGCATTTATTGATTGATTTACTGAAGTTTATTTTGAGCAGAAATATATATATATATATACCTTACACATAATAACTACACACACACGCGCACACACGCACACACGCATGTTAGGTTTTTGTGAATTGTGAGGACTTTCCATAGGCGTAATGCATTTTATACTGTACAAACTGTACATGCTATCCCCCTACACTGCCCCTGCCCCTAAACCTACCCATCACACACACACACACACACACACACACACACACACACACACACACACACACACACACACACACACACACACTGCCCCTGCCCCTAAACCTACCCATCACACACACACACACACACCTGCCCTAAACCTACCCATCACACACACACACACACACACACACACACTGCCCCTGCCCCTGCCCCTAAACCTACCCATCACACACACACACACACACACACACACACACACACACACACACACACACTGCCCTGCCCCTAAACCTACCCATCACACACACACACACTGCCCCTGCCCCTAAACCTACCCATCACACACACACACATTCACGTTATAATTATGATACACATATCCATACACATTATTTACACATATAATACTTGCTCAAAAATGAGTGGAAAGGAGTAGAACTTATTTGTTCCACTGTAAATGTGTTTATATGTTTTTTTATTCCATTTATTTGTATTTTTATATAATTTTTATTTACATTTAAGATACTTTTTTTACATACTTTTAAAATTAATGTAAAGTGTCATTATTATTAATATAATTATATTTTATTTACATTTTATATAATTTTATATTATATTTATTTACATATATTTTTATATAATTTTTACATATCTTTAAAAATAATGTAAAGCATCATTATTATTATAATTATTATTAATTATTATTATTATGATCATTATCTTCTGTGTTACAGCAGTGGTGTATGAGTCTGTGTGTTTCTCTGTGTGTGTTACAGTAGTGTGGCAGGTCTGTGTGTTTCTCTGTGTGTGTTACAGTAGTGTCAGTACAGAATTGAAATGAGCTTCCACTTTGCTGCTGAATAAACCACATAATGCATCAGGCTTGGTGCCAATAGTCCATATCTTGCTTGTGAGTGTGAGTGAGGCTAGAATAGTCTGTTCAGAGCAGAAGTACAGTTAGAGTAATGAAATTTCATTACAGTGACTAAAATGACCAGGCATGTGGCAAAGACCAGCTGATGAATAACATTTATGTCTAAAGCTCATGTGTGCATTTTCTTATGACTGTTGCATAATTAGAGCAGTAAAACTGATGAATTGTTCTTTTATGGATGATCAGGATTCTGGGTAAATGGCTTCTCTGTAATTTTGTTATAAGCGATAAGCAGCACCCAGAGTCCTTCTTTTCATTTGCATTATGGCATTTTTCTTCTTGGTAAAGCATGTGTTGGTTATTTGTGAAGGCCAGTCCCTTCGCTGTCTCATGTCTGTGAGCCGGTCTCAGGATGAAGTGTTTGTGTATCATTAAAAACACACTCGCTCCATGAGGGTCGTTTAAGGGCGAATCTCTCTAAAACCTGTTAAGAGCTGTCTTGGTTGTTGATTTTGTGGCAAAGCCTTTAATGTATGCTGAGAAACTTCATTATATAACAGTAATGAGAATCATCATTGAGATAATTAAAATAAAACTCAAGTACAATGTTACTTGTGTGGCTTGTGTGTGTGTGTGTGTGTGTGTGTGTGCGTGTGTTACAGTAGTGTGGCTGTGTGTGTGTGTGTGTGTGTGTGTGTGTCTGCGTGACAGGGCTGTGTGTTTCTCTGTGTGTGTTACAGTAGTGTGGCGGGTCTGTGTGTTTCTCTGTGTGTGTTACAGTAGTGTGGCAGGTCTGTGTGTTTTTCTGTGTGTGTTACAGTAGTGTGACGGGTCTGTGTGTTTCTCTGTGTGTGTTACAGTAGTGTGGCAGGGTCTGTGTGTTTCTCTGTGTGTGTTACAGTAGTGTGGCAGGTCTGTGTGTTCTCTGTGTGTGTTACAGTAGTGTGGCAGGTCTGTGTGTTTCTCTGTGTGTGTTACAGTAGTGTGGCAGGTCTCTGTGTTTCTCTGTGTGTGTTACAGTAGTGTGACGGGTCTCTGTGTTTCTCTGTGTGTGTGTTACAGTAGTGTGACAGGTCTGTGTGTTTCTCTGTGTGTGTTACAGTAGTGTGGCAGGTCTGTGTGTTTCTCTGTGTGTTACAGTAGTGTGGCAGGTCTGTGTGTTTCTCTGTGTGTGTTACAGTAGTGTGGCGGGTCTGTGTGTTTCTCTGTGTGTGTTACAGTAGTGTGGCGGGTCTGTGTGTTTCTCTGTGTGTGTTACAGTAGTGTGGCAGGTCTGTGTGTTTCTCTGTGTGTGTTACAGTAGTGTGGCAGGTCTGTGTGTGTCTCTGTGTGTGTTACAGTAGTGTGGCAGGTCTGTGTGTTTCTCTGTATGTGTTACAGTAGTGTGGCAGGTCTGTGTGTTTCTCTGTTTGTGTTACAGTAGTGTGGCGGGTCTGTGTGTTTCTCTGTGTGTGTTACAGTAGTGTGGGAGGTCTGTGTGTTTCTCTGTGTGTGTTACAGTAGTGCAGGTCTGTGTGTTTCTCTGTGTGTGTTACAGTAGTGTGGCAGGTCTGTGTGTTTCTCTGTGTGTGTTACAGTAGTGTGGCAGGTCTGTGTGTTTCTCTGTTTGTGTTACAGTAGTGTGGGGTCTGTGTGTTTCTCTGTGTGTGTTACAGTAGTGTGGCAGGTCTGTGTGTTTCTCTGTGTGTGTTACAGTAGTGTGGCAGGTCTGTGTGTTTCTCTGTGTGTGTTACAGTAGTGTGGCAGGTCTGTGTGTTTCTGTGTGTGTTACAGTAGTGTGGCAGGTCTGTGTGTTTCTCTGTTTGTGTTACAGTAGTGTGGCAGGTCTGTGTGTTTCTCTGTGTGTGTTACAGTAGTGTGGCAGGTCTGTGTTTCTCTGTGTGTGTGTGTTACAGTAGTGTGGCAGGTCTGTGTGTTTCTCTCTGTGTGTGTTACAGTAGTGTGGCAGGTCTGTGTGTTTCTCTGTGTGTGTTACAGTAGTGTGGCAGGTCTGTGTGTTTCTCTGTTTGTGTTACAGTAGTGTGGCAGGTCTGTGTGTTTCTCTGTGTGTGTTACAGTAGTGTGGCAGGTCTGTGTGTTTCTCTGTGTGTGTTACAGTAGTGTGGCGGGTCTGTGTGTTTCTCTGTGTGTGTTACAGTAGTGTGGCGGGTCTGTGTGTGTCTCTGTGTGTGTTACAGTAGTGTGGCGGGTCTGTGTGTTTCTTTGTGTGTGTTACAGTAGTGTGACGGGTCTGTGTGTTTCTCTGTGTGTGTTACAGTAGTGTGACGGGTCTGTGTGTTTCTCTGTGTGTGTTACAGTAATGTGGCGGGTCTGTGTGTTTTGTCTCTGTGTGTGTTACAGTAGTGTGGCGGGTCTGTGTGTGTCTCTGTGTGTGTTACAGTAGTGTGGCGGGTCTGTGTGTGTCTCTGTGTGTGTTACAGTAGTGTGGCGGGTCTCTGTGTTTCTCTGTGTGTGTTACAGTAGTGTGGCGGGTCTGTGTGTTTCTCTGTGTGTGTACAGTAGTGTGGCGGGACTGTGTGTGTCTCTGTGTGTGTTACAGTAGTGTGGCGGGTCTGTGTGTTTCTCTGTGTGTGTGTTACAGTAGTGTGACGGGTCTGTGTGTTTCTCTGTGTGTGTTACAGTAGTGTGACGGGTCTGTGTGTTTCTCTGTGTGTGTTACAGTAGTGTGACAGGTCTGTGTGTTTCTCTGTGTGTGTTACAGTAGTGTGGCGGGTCTGTGTGTGTCTCTGTGTGTGTTACAGTAGTGTGACGGTCTGTGTGTTCTCTGTGTGTGTTTCAGTAGTGTGACGGGTCTGTGTGTTTCTCTGTGTGTGTTACAGTAGTGTGACGGTCTCTGTGTTTCTCTGTGTGTGTTACAGTAGTGTGGCAGGTCTGTGTGTGTCTCTGTGTGTGTTACAGTAGTGTGGCAGGTCTGTGTGTTTCTCTGTGTGTTACAGTAGTGTGGCGGGTCTCTGTGTTTCTCTGTGTGTGTTACAGTAGTGTGACGGGTCTGTGTGTTTCTCTGTGTGTGTTACAGTAGTGTGGCAGGTCTGTGTGTTTCTCTGTGTGTGTTACAGTAGTGTGACGGGTCTGTGTGTGTTACAGTAATGTGGGGTCTGTGTGTGTCTCTGTGTGTGTTACAGTAGTGTGGCAGGTCTGTGTGTTTCTCTGTGTGTGTTACAGTAGTGTGGCGGGTCTGTGTGTGTCTCTGTGTGTGTTACAGTAGTGTGGCGGGTCTGTGTGTTTCTCTGTGTGTGTTACAGTAGTGTGGCAGGTCTTTGTGTTTCTCTGTGTGTGTTACAGTAGTGTGGCAGGTCTTTGTGTTTCTCTGTGTGTGTTACAGTAGTGGCAGGTCTGTGTGTTTCTCTGTGTGTGTTACAGTAGTGTGGCGGGTCTGTGTGTTTCTCTGTGTGTGTTACAGTAGTGTGCAGGTCTGTGTGTTTCTCTGTTTGTGTTACAGTAGTGTGGCAGGTCTGTGTGTTCTCTCTGTGTGTGTTACAGTAGTGTGGCAGGTCTATGTTTCTCTGTGTGTGTTACAGTAGTGTGGCGGTCTGTGTGTTTCTCTGTGTGTGTTACAGTAGTGTGGCGGGTCTGTGTGTTTCTCTGTGTGTGTTACAGTAGTGTGGCGGGTCTGTGTGTTTCTCTGTGTGTGTTACAGTAGTGTGGCGGTCTGTGTGTGTCTCTGTGTGTGTTACAGTAGTGTGACGGTCTGTGTGTTTCTCTGTGTGTGTTACAGTAGTGTGGCAGGTCTGTGTGTTTCTCTGTATGTGTTACAGTAGTGTGGCAGGTCTGTGTGTTTCTCTGTGTGTGTTTCAGTAGTGTGGCAGGTCTGTGTGTTTCTCTGTGTGTGTTACAGTAGTGTGGCAGGTCTGTGTGTTTCTCTGTGTGTGTTACAGTAGTGTGGCAGGTCTTTGTGTTTCTCTGTGTGTGTTACAGTAGTGTGGCAGGTCCATGGGGTTCCCTGTGTGTGTATGTGTGTGTGTGTGTGTGTGTGTGTGTGTGTGTGTGTGTGTGTGTGTGTGTGTGTGTGTGTGTGTGTGTGTGTGTGTGTGTGTGTGTGTGTGTGTGCTCCTGTCTGCTGTAGGGCAGTTTGAGAGATGTCTGGGTCACACAGTCACTCCAGTCTTCATACAGCACAGAGCCGCTGCAGTGACATGCACATCTGGAGATCAGAGCGGCTGTTTGTCTCGACACCATCAGGGTTTTCAGACGCCGTCTCTCTGCAGAATATCCAGTAGGCTTTAAGGAACAGGTCACCCAAAAACACTTTTCTCAATATTTCAATATTCAGTATTTATTTAATCAATATAAAAAATCCATTTAATCAGAATGTAATTTTAAATGTATACTTTAAATATTAGTTTGAATATATTTATTTTGCGACTAAACATGTTTGCAGTTGATGGGAATTATTATATGATGGAAGAAAAAGCTCCTGCTCTCTAAAATACTGTGTTTGTACACACAGATTAATGTCCATTAGTGACTGACTCGTGTGTGTGTGTGTGTGTGTGTGTGTGTGTGTGTGTGTGTGTGTGTGTGTGTGTGTGTGTGTGTGTGTGTGTGTGTGTGTGTGTGTGTGTGTGTGTGTGTGTGTGTGTGTGTGTGTGTGTGTGTCGATCTCTGTTTCAACACCCGCGTCGGTCTGATGGTAACACCCGCGGGGCAGATGAGCGATGCGCCGGACTATCAGAGCTGAAATCTAATCTGTGTGCCGAGATTAGCCCGCGACACGGCAGCACCGGCCCACACAAGCGTCCTAATGAGCGGCCCACATGTAAATGTCTCTGGGACGAGCTGAGACGCCACTCACGGCCAGACAGAAGAGCTGTCAGTGTGTGAGATTGGACCGGCATGCACCACATAATCAAAGAGAGCGATTGTACAGAGATGGAAGCGCAGAAAGCGGCTTACATAAGACCATGCTCAAATGATGATGGATTCTGGTGTGCAGGATCGTGTCGTCGGGAATGGGAAAATGTGCTGCTTAAATGTTTTTTCTTTAGTAATCTCCAGGTCACATTTCAGCCAAAAATGATAAAGCAAAAGGATATTTGTTCCAATTATGTTCCAATTATTACATTCAACTTTAATGCCGCTCTGTTTTAATTCTTAGGTTTTCTCATGCTCAACAAATAATAAAATGAATAGTAAATAATAAAATGCATTTTATGATGATTAAATCAGGCAAGACAACAAATACTACCATGATTTATTTATATATTAATTTATTTGCATATTGTGAGGGGAGAGTGTGCTTAATTGTCAATAAAAAATAATGGGTAACACTTTACAATAAGGTTGTATTAGTTAATGCATTAGTTAACATTAACTAATTATGAACTGCACTTATAAAGCATTTATTTATCTTTGTTAATGTTAATTTCAACATTTACTAATGCATTAATAAAATCTTGTTGACATTAGTTAATGCACTGTGAACTAACATGAACGGCTGTATTTTTATTAACTAACGTTAACTAAGATGAACTAATGCTGAACAGAGGTGTTGTTCATGGTTAGTTCATGTTAACTAATGCGTTAACTAATGTTAACTAATATAACCTTATTGTAAAGTGTTACCAAATAATGTCACATTGTGAAAAACCTTGTTCTTCTTCCTAAATGGTTGTTTTTCTTCCTTATTTAATAAGCACAAAATATATTTTGCTTTGAAGAATATGCCTATTTTAGGTCTAATAAGTTTTTATGAATTTATTCATGACAATGAAGCACATTTTCCACCCAGTTCTCATTACTGTAATGCATGCGACTGCGGTCCGTCAGAGATGTGCATGCTCTCAATTAAATTACAGTGTCGACTGGTGCTTCGGTAACATCTTCACAATCTTTCACTGTTGCACACTTAAGCGAGCAGCTTTGATAAATATTAATTTGCACGTCAGCCTCCCTTGGAAATGTCCCTGTCTCAAAGCCTCAGATATATTAATACGGGCGCGCTGGTGTTTCCAGTATTCTCAGAAGCAGCCGCTGCTTTAGGGGAGTGTTTGTGCTGAAGACTCACCGGCCGTGTGTGATTCCACTCTCTGCATGCGGGAACGCCTCTCACAGCCGCCGGATCATCTCATGATAATCTCCAGGCACTGCGTATCTACAGCACGACTTCATGCTTTCCTTTTGCATGCTCTTTATAGGAAGAAATGACCTTTTACATGCATCTGATATGCATCCAACGGGTCTGAGTGCCAGATGCATGTAAAAGATTACTTTTGGGTATAAAGAGCACGCCAAATAAAGCTCGTGGTGTGAATCGCAGTGCCAGGAGATCAACCATGAATTTAGAAAATCAGGTCTCTTTTAAGGAAGCGATTTTATTTGTTTGTTTACATCTGACATTGTATGGCTAATTCTCATGATTTTTAATTTCTCAATCATGATTCTCATTTTCAACACAGTCATAATCGGCTGGATAAGTTACGCAGGACAATAAATACCACTTATTTATTTATTTGCATGAAAATATTTAAGGGGAAATTAGGTTAATTGTCAATAAATATATATATATATATATATATATATATATATATATATATATAAATGATGTTGTTGTTTTTATTGATTTATTTAATCATATTTTTGCGGTAACACTTTACAATAAGGTTGTATTAGTTAACATTAGTTAACGCATTAGTTAACATGAACTAACCATGAACAACACCTCTGTTCAGCATTAGTTCATCTTAGTTAACGTTAGTTAATATAAATCCAGCTGTTCATGTTAGTTCACAGTGCATTAACTAATGTTAACAAGATTTTATTCATGCATTAGTAAATGTTTAAATTAACATTAACAAAGATAAATAAATGCTTTATAAGTGCAGTTCATCATTAGCTAATGTTAACTAATGCATTAACTAATACAACCTTATTGTAAAGTGTTA
This sequence comes from Gobiocypris rarus, assembly GCA_023029165.1. Taxonomy (NCBI): domain Eukaryota; kingdom Metazoa; phylum Chordata; class Actinopteri; order Cypriniformes; family Gobionidae; genus Gobiocypris; species Gobiocypris rarus. The sequence goes on along the minus strand of CM040927.1, from coordinate 40,664,072 downwards.
CCTATTTTGCTTTGAAGATGATGCCTATTTTAAGGCTTTTAAGTTTTTGTTTTTGAATTTATTTTCATGCCAATTAATCTCATTTTCCATCATAATTCTCATAACTGTAATGCATGTGTGTGATTTAATTGTTGGGGTTTCGTCAATACAGTACATCATGAAATTTCTGTAATACAATATTTATTTATGCTTTATGGATTGTATTGCCTTTAAATCAATTAACAACAAACACTATCATTTTATTTATTCAGCATATAATTTATATCTAAAATAATATTTATTTAACAAGTATATGAATGCATTCTATACTGATTAAATCAGCAAATACTGCCATGTTTTGATGAATAATTTGCCTTTTATGCATATACAATATTATATTTTTTGTTTGTTTTTTAATGTTCTTTTACTTTATGATACTAAGAGGAGTCAATGTGCTCAACTGTTATGAAAATAATGTTGCAGTACAAACCTGTTAGTAGCAGGAGCGGTCTCTGGTGTTTATGGCTGATAATTGCTCATGATGATATATTCCTCTGGCAGCTGCTCACCTGAGGTCCATTCTGATTGGCTGACAGATGCTCATCATGCGTTGGCTCGTCTGTGCTGTCGTTACTCTGAGCTGTAGTAGTAGGCCGGTTACAGAATCATGTGTTTAAGACTCCCATCCGCACCTCTGTGTCGCTGAGCCTTGAGGATGCTGGACTCTTCTGGCACAGGAACCAGTGGACACCTCAGCGTTTGATCATCAAGGTCTCGCACGGCTCAGATCTGTCTGTGTTAATGGCGTCTGCTCGTGTAAATGATTAAAGTTAATCAGCGCTCTGCCTGGAGCTGTTTATATCGGATCTCTTCCCGTCTCCATCAGAGACGCGCTTTCATTATGTGCAAACAAATAGAGCCGCTTTACTGTGTGTTCGGCTAATGTATTTCAAAACATGCCTTCTGCTCTGATCAAACCCTCCGGCGGACCCGAAGCTCAGCAAATCAGGTCATAAATGAAGAAAAACTGCATGAAGAAAATCGGCCCTTTTTTTAGGACTATCATCATTAATGTTTTGCATTGTGACATTTTTTTTCTTTTCTTTTTCTTAATTTCTTATCAAAATAGTGTCTTCTTTTTCATCTATCCATCCATCAATCTATCCATCAATCTATCTATCTATCTATCTATCTATCTATCTATCTATCTATCTATCTATCTATCTATCTATCTATCTATCTATCTATCTATCTATCTATCTATCTATCTATCTATCTATCCATATATATATATCCATCCATCCATCCATCCATCATCTATCTATCCATCCATCCATCCATCCATCCATCCCTCCATCTATATATCCATCCATCCATCCATCTATCTATATATCCATCCATCTATCTATATATCCATCCATCCATCCATCCATCCATCCATCCATCTATCTATATATCCATCCATCCATCCATCCATCCATCCATCCATCCATCCATCCATCCATCTATCTATATATCCATCCATCCATCTATCTATATATCCATCCATCCATCCATCTATCTATATATCCATCCATCCATCCATCCAGCCATCTATCTATATATCCATCCATCCATCTATCTATATCCATCCATCCATCCATCCATCCATCCATCTATCTATATATCCATCCATCCATCCATCCATCCATCCATCTATATATCCATCCATCCATCCATCCATCTATCTATATATCCATCCATCTATCCATCCATCCATCTATCTATATATCCATCCATCCATCCATCTATCTATATATCCATCCATCCATCCATCCATCCATCTATCTATATATCCATCCATCCATCCATCCATCCATCTATATATCCATCCATCCATCCATCCATCCATCTATCTATATATCCATCCATCCATCCATCTATCTATATATCCATCCATCCATCCATCCATCTATCTATATCCATCCATCCATCCATCCATCCATCTATCTATATATCCATCCATCCATCCATCCATCCATCTATCTATATCCATCCATCTATCTATCCATCTATCTATATATCCATCCATCCATCCATCCATCCATCCATCCATCCATCCATCTATCTATATATCCATCCATCCATCCATCCATCTATCTATATATCCATCCATCCATCCATCCATCCATCCTTCTATCTATATATCCATCCATCCATCCATCCATCTATCTATATCCATCCATCCATCCATCTATCTATATATCCATCCATCCATCCATCCATCTATCTATACATCCATCCATCCATCCATCCATCCATCCATCCATCCATCCATCTATATATCCATCCATCCATCCATCCATCTATCTATATATCCATCCATCCATCCATCCAATCGTTCTATCTATATATCCATCCATCCATCCATCCATCCATCCATCTATCTATATATCCATCCATCCATCCATCCATCCATATCTATCCATCCATCCATCCATCCATCCATCTATCTATATCCATCCATCCATCCATTCCATCCATCCATCCATCCATCCATCCATCCATCATCCATCCATCCATCCATCCATCCATCCATCCATCCATCCATCCATCCATCCATCCATCCATCCATCCATCCATCCATCCATCCATCCATCTATCCATCCATCCATCCATCCATCCATCCATCCATCCATCCATCCATCCATCCATCCATCCATCCATCCATCCATCTAATCTATCTATCCATCCATCATTTATCTGTCATCTCCATCCATCCATCCATCCATAATCCATCCATCCATCCATCCATCCATCCATCCATCCATCCATCCTATACAATTAATAATCCTAATTATTAATTAGTTCACTTAAATTGATATTAAATTGTTAGCTTCCAAACGAACTCTGGTGCGGTTCGACTGGAATATGAACTCAACGCGGACCAAAGACACAGGATGTGATGTCACATGATGCGACCCTACAAGGACAGCTCAAGCACTGTTTGTCTCATATTATGAATTGTGTCGCCCATAAAACAGCCCTGCAGCCATAGGCAGAGTTCGGGGGGGGGGGCTGGAGCCAATTAATGCCTGCCTTGTGCTTTGAATATTTTATTTTTATTACAGAATTCATATATTAGTTCTGTCTATAGAATTAGTTAGATATGGCTAATTAATTTTTTATTACTGTATTTAATTTTTTATTACTGTAGCTTTATTACATTCTCCCGCGATTTGCGAATCTCGGTACGTGAGTGGGCGCTCTTCTTCTGTTCTGTTTCTGGCGCTGAATAAACCAAATGCATTAGGTAAGATATTGTAATGTCTGAAGTAGTTCTATGACAGGTCAAGGGAGGCTCTGTTTATGAACTTTAATCGGAACGAAGAAGAACACACTGTAACAAGCGCACCCGTCTAACGCACTCGCTTTTTTTCGCGCCACTTCTGAACTCCCTGGTGTTAACCCTATCACTGCCGATGCAAAACAAAACAGCAACTATAAAGAGTCTGTTCTATTCACTATTCTTTGTATAAAGTAAATTTTCATTGTAAATGAATTTATATGTAGAATGTATGATATATAAATATATGATATAAAAAAAAAAAATCTGAGCTTGTGGTCTGCTGGCCTGGTAGGTGCCCCCAAGCACGCCTATGCCTGCAGCAGATCTTCATTTACAGTTATGAGAAAAAGAGATTCAAATATGCTCATATTGCCATGACAATTAGTGTGAAAAAAAAATCCAATAGTCTTTATATTCTTTCTGTAAATTGTAAGTCGTTCTGTATTCTTCAGAGGTTGTGTGAGATTCGCCCATGGGATGTTTTCTGTTTCCAGCGTGTTCGGTTTCTGGCTGGAATATTAAAACGACTGTGCTGTTAAATACAGCAGCACCTCCTTCACCTGCGTCACCGTTTGGTTAATAGCTTCTGAAGGACACGCGTGTAGTAAAACGCATGTGAAGGACGTGTTAGTGCTGAATGTAAATGTGGAGGAGGGTGTTCCCGCGCTCCTCACACCTCCTCTCATCCGCTCCTGTCGCTCCTCTTCCTCCCTTTGTAACGCTCATTGTTGCGTAACCTCTCCAGTCATTTGTTCTGCTGTGAATCGGCCGAGTGTTGAAATCGTGCTGTTATGCAACCGGACGGCTGTTATATTATTTGAGGTCAATGTTACATGTTTTACATCGTATCACTGTTTCTCACTGTTGTTGTGGTGGGAATCAACTGAACAATGCAAATATCCAGAGCCTCCCCCCGGCTGATGGTCTCAGATTAACGCCTGATGCTATAATGTGCCACACTAGAGATTGTGATGTAGTGTTTGTAAGCCGTGGTGGATGATTTCTCACACAGTACACTTACGATTTCAATGCATCTCTTACACAGACTCTTCCACTGTTCACTATGTCCTGTCTCTCCCTCTATATATGCACTTACATAACAATAAACCATCTAAAATGCTACTTTAATATCACTAAAGTTCAATACCTACCATAAAACCAGTCCATATAACACAGTGCGCTGGTGTGGTCTGGAAGAGAATGTGGTTTTATGGTGCCGTTTGTCCTTTCAGGAGCGCTCTCATTTTATGGAACAGAGCTCCAATTGTGGAAAAGAGATTGTGCTTATGAAAAATACAGCATATTAGAATGATTTGTGAAGGATCATGTGATTTAAGACTGGAGTAATGATGCTGAAAATTCAGCTTTGATCACAGGGATAAAGTACACTTTACTAGCCATATATTCACATAGAAAACTGATGATTTAGGTTGATTAAAGCTTATTCTGATTAAATATAAGTTGGGTTTGTTCTATTATGAGATATAATTATTAGTCAGTTCTGTTCCATCATGAGATTTTAATATTAGTTTAATTTTTTCCATTACAAGATTTAAACATTAGTCAGTTTTGTTCTATTATGAGATTTAAATATTAGTAAAAATTTTCCATTACGATATTTAAATATTAGTCAGTTTTGTTCCATTACGATATTTAAATATTAGTTGAATTTTTCCATTACGATATTTAAATATTAGTCGGTTTTGTTCTATGATATTTAAATATTAGTCGGTTATTATGATATTTAAATATTAGTCTGTTTTGTTCCATTATGATATTTAAATATTAGTCAGTTTTGTTCCATTATGATATTTAAATATTAGTCGGTTTTGTTCCATTATGATATTTAAATATTAGTTTTTCCATTATGATATTTAAATATTAGTCAGTTTTGTTCCATTATGATATTTAAATATTAGTCAGTTTTGTTCCATTATGATATTTAAATATTAGTTTAATTTTTCCATTACGATATTTAAATATTAGTTTAATTTTTCCATTATGATATTTAAATATTAGTCGGTTTTAAACATTAGTCAGTTTTGTTCCATTATGATATTTAAATATTAGTCGGTTTTGTTCTGTTATGATATTTAAATATTAGTCTATTTTGTTCCATTGATATTTAAATATTATTCAGTTTTGTTCTTTATGATATTTAAATATTAGTCTATTTTGTTCCATTATGATATTTAAATATTAGTCATTTTGTTCCATTATGATATTTAAATATTAGTCTATTTTGTTCTGTTATGATATTTAAATATTAGTCAGTTTTGTTCTATTATAATATTTAAATATTAGTCATTTTTGTTCTGTTATGATATTTAAATATTAGTCTTTTCTTCTGTTATGATATTTAAATATTAGTCAGTTTTGTTCCATTATGATATTTAAATATTAGTCAGTTTTGTTCCATTATGATATTTAAATATTAGTTAGTTTTGTTCCATTATGATATTTAAATATTAGTTGAATTTTTCCATTATTATATTTAAATATTAGTCGGTTTTGTTCTGTTATGATATTTAAATATTAGTCAGTTTTGTTCCATTATGATATTTAAATATTAGATTTTTGTTCTATTATGATATTTAAATATTAGTCGGTTTTGTTCTATTATGATATTTAAATATTAGTCGGTTTTGTTCTGTTATGATATTTAAATATGAGTCAGTTTTGTTCCATTATGATATTTAAATATTAGTCGGTTTTGTTCCATTATGATATTTAAATATTAGTCGGTTTTATTCTGTTATGATATTTAAATATTAGTCGGTTTTGTTCCATTACGATATTTAAATATTAGTCTGTTTTGTTCTATTATGATATTTAAATATTAGTCGGTTTTGTTCTATTATGATATTTAAATATTAGTCGGTTTTGTTCTGTTATGATATTTAAATATTAGTCGGTTTTGTTCTGTTATGATATTTAAATATTAGTCGGTTTTGTTCCATTATGATATTTAAATATTAGTCGGTTTTGTTCTATTATGATATTTAAATATTAGTCGGTTTTGTTCTGTTATGATATTTAAATATTAGTCGGTTTTGTTCTGTTATGATATTTAAATATTAGTCATTTTTGTTCCATTATGATATTTAAATATTAGTCGGTTTTGTTCTATTATGATATTTAAATATTAGTGTTTTGTTCTGTTATGATATTTAAATATTAGTCTGGTTTTGTTCTGTTATGATATTTAAATATTAGTCAGTTTTGTTCTGTTATGATATTTAAATATTAGTCAGTTTTGTTCCATTATGATATTTAAATATTAGTCGATTTTGTTCCATTGATATTTAAATATTAGTCGGTTTTGTTCTGTTATGATATTTAAATATTAGTCATTTTTTCCATTATGATATTTAAATATTAGTCAGTTTTGTTCTGTTATGATATTTAAATATTAGTCGGTTTTTTTCTGTTATGATATTTAAATATTAGTCGGTTTTGTTCTGTTATGATATTTAAATATTAGTCGGTTTGTTCTGTTATGATATTTAAATATTAGTCGGTTTTGTTCTATTATGATATTTAAATATTAGTCAGTTTTGTTCTGTTATGATATTTAAATATTAGTCGGTTTTGTTCTGTTATGATATTTAAATATTAGTCAGTTTTGTTCCATTATGATATTTAAATATTAGTCAGTTTTGTTCCATTATGATATTTAAATATTAGTCGGTTTTGTTC
>CM040927.1:40629566-40652066 GCA_023029165.1 Gobiocypris rarus | reverse complement strand
ACTCACACACACACACACACTCACTCACTCCTCCTCACTCACACACTCCTCACACACACTCCTCACTCACTCACTCACACCCACTCACTCACTCACTCACTCACTCACACTCTCACTCTCACTCACTCACTCACTCACACACTCACACACTCACTCACTCTCACTCACTCACACACTCACTCACACACACACTCACTCACTCCTCACTCTCACACACTCACTCACTCACACACTCACTCACACACACTCACTCCTCTCACTCTCCACACTCCACTCACTCACTCTCACTCACACACACTCTCACTCACACACACTCACTCCTCCTCACTCACTCACTCACTCACTCACTCCTCACTCACTCACTCACTCCTCACTCACTCACTCACTCACTCTCCTCACTCACACTCACTCACACACACACACTCACTCCACACACTCACTCACTCCACCACTCCTCACTCTCACTCCTCACTCACTCCTCACTCACTCACTCCACACCCACTCCTCACTCACTCCACACACACACTCTCACTCACCCTCTCCTCACCCCTCACTCCACTCACTCACACACACACACTTCACTCACTCCTCCACACACTCTCCACCTCTCACTCCTCACTCACACACCTCACTCACTCACTCACTCACTCCACACACTCTCACTCCTCACTCCACACACTCTCACTCACTCACTCACACACTCCTCACTCACTCCTCTCCTCACTCCTCACTCACACACACTCTCTCACTCACTCACACACTCACTCACACACTCTCACTCACTCCACACACTCCTCACACACACTTCTCACTCACTCACTCACTCCTCACACACTCTCACTCACTCACTCCACACACACTCCCACACTCACTCACTCACTCCTCCACACTCTCTCACTCCTCCTCCTCCACTCACACACACCTCCTCCTCACTCCTCTCCTCACACACACACACACACACACTCCACACACACACACACTCCTCCACCTCTCACTCCTCACTCACTCACTCCTCACTCACACACTCCTCCTCACACTCCTCACTCACTCACACACTCACTCTCACTCTCACTCACTCACACACTCACTCACTCACACACACACTCCTCACTCACTCACTCTCACACACACTCCTCCACACACACACACACCACACACACACACACTCCTCACTCCTCACTCACACTCCCCACTCCTCACTCTCACACACTCACTCACTCACACACTCACTCCACACTCTCACTCCTCACACACTCACTCACACACACACTCCTCCTCACTCCTCCTCACTCACTCAATCACTCACACACTCACACACTCACTCACTCACTCCTCCTCACCCACTCTCACTCACTCCACCTCCTCACACACACTCTCACTCCTCACACTCACTCCACACACACACTCCTCACTCCTCACTCACTCACTCACACTCCACCTCACTCCTCTCACACACACACACACACACACTCACACACACACTCACTCACACCTCTCACTCACACACTCACTCCTCACTCCTCACTCACATACTCACCTCACTCCTCACACACTCACTCACTCCTCACTCACTCACCTCACTCCCACACTCCTCACTCCTCACACACTCCTCACTCCACCTCCTCACTCTCACTCACTCACTCACTTGACTCACTCACTCACTCACTCACTCCTCACTCCTCACTCTCTCACTCACTCACTCACTCACTCCACTCACTCACTCTCCTCCTCACTCTCACTCACTCACTCTCACTCACTCACTCACTCACTCTCACTCACTCACTCACTCACTCACTCACTCACTCACTCACTCACTCACTCACTCACTCTCACTCACTCACTCACTCACACACACTCACACACACTCACACACTCACTCACTCACTCCTCACACACTCCACACTCACTCACTCCACTCACTCACTCACACACTCTCACTCATCCACACACACTCCTCACTCCTCACACACTCCACACCTCACTCCTCACTCACTCCACACCTCTCACTCACTCACTCACCTCTCACTCAATCACACACTCACTCACTCACTCACACACTCACACACTCACTCACTCACCTCACTCACTCACACACTCTCACTCATTCACACACTCACTCACTCACTCACTCACTCACTCGCTCTCACTCACACACTCACTCTCACACTCACTCACTCACACACCTCTCACTCCATTCACACACTCACTCACTCACTCACACACTCACACACTCACTCACTCACTCACTCACACACTCTCACACTCCACACACTCACTCACTCACTCCACACACTCACACACTCACTCACTCACTCACTCACTCACACACTCACTCCTCCTCACTCCTCACTCACTCCTCCTCACTCCTCACTCACTCACTCCCACTCCTCCTCACTCACTCACACTCTCCCACTCACTCACACACCTCTCACTCATTCACACACTCCTCACTCACTCCTCACACCTCACACACTCACTCCTCACACTCTCACTCATTCACACACCTCACTCACTCACTCACCTCACACACTCACTCACTCCCACTCACACTCACACCTCACTCACTCCACACTCCTCACTCACACACACTCTCACTCATTCACACACACTCACTCACTCACTCACTCACACACTCACACCTCACTCTCCTCACTCACACCTCTCACTCATTCCACACACTCACTCACTCACTCATACACTCACTCACTCACTCACTCCTCCACACTCACTCATTCACACACCACTCACTCCTCACACTCACTCACTCACTCACTCACTCACACACTCACACACTCACACACTCACTCACTCACTCACACACTCACACACTCACTTACTCACTCACTCACACACACACACACTCTCTCTCTCTCTCTCTCTCTCAGACACCTCTCACTCACTCTCTCTCTCTCTCTCTCTCTCTCTCTCTCTCTCTCTCTCTCTCTGTCTCTCCCACATACACACCTCTTCTGACTCATTGTTTCTTCTTGCATCTTTTACCACGTGTCTCAGTTTGTCCTTGTGCACAGTGTTTATAACCTTCACATCACACGCTCTCACCGTCCGTCATTCCTCTGCTTCTGCTCCGTCACTAAGCTCAGGTCACGGAGGACACGTTAAACTGCAGTCAGTGAAAAGCCTTTTACCTCTGCCAGCCCTTGAGTCCTTTAAAACACACACACACACACACACACACACACACACACACACACACATGTTGTGTTTCCATGACATTCCATGTATGCATTTTATACTGTACAAACCTCCTATCCCCTACACTGCCCCTAAACCTACCCATACACACACACACACACACACACACACACACACACACACACACACACACACACACACACACACTACCCATCACAGGAGACATTCTGCATTTTACTCAAAAAACATCACTTAGTGTGATTTATAAGATGTTTTCCTAATGGGGACCAAAAAATGTCCCCACAAGGACAAAAATTTTGATGTGCCATCTTTGTACATTTTGTCCCATACCCGTACATTACTCAGTCCACACACACACACACACACACACACACACACACTCTATTTCAGAGTCTTACTGCGTGTGTCTGTGACCTCTGTTGTGGTTGTGATGGTTATTGTCAGGTAAACATACACATACCCTGTAACTCATCATGTTCTTTGGATCTATTAGATGTTCATTCCTTTAAAGCTTTAATCAAGTGCTCACTTTTTGTGCTCTCCTGCTGCTGGTCATGAGTCTGTGTTGTCATGGTAACGCAGCATCTGTATATCTGGAGACTGATTCTGTCTCTGTTTGTCTGTCTCTCAGGATCTGAAGAAGGTGCTGTCGTTCCCTCCGTATCCGGGAGAGTTCCTGCACCCGGTGGTTTACGCCTGCACGGCTGTCATGCTCCTCTGTCTGTTCGCCTCCATTATCACCTACATAGTGCACCACAGGTAGGGCATCAAACTACTATGGTATTTTAAAGGTTCTTAATGTTGTTTTGGCATCTCCTACAATAGTTTTGCATGCATCCGAGGTCAAAAACACTGTAATTCTCTCATAATCTCCACTGCAGCATCAGCTCTTTTCTCTCAGAGTCTGAAACGCTTCATTAGAAGATTCAGTCTCTCTAAACCCCGCCTCTCTGAGAGCTGCTCTGCTCTGATTGGTCAGATGGTCCAGTCTGTTGAGTTCTTATCTATATCAGTGTCAGTGTTCCTGATCTCCTGAAACGCCTCCATTGTAGTCTTGAGTTTTCTTCCGAGAACCAACATGTCACAATATTCCTCATTATAATAATTAATATGCAGAATAAAGGGGCAGAGCCTGGTTGAGTTAGTTAGTAGTGTGTTGAAACTGGCTTATGGGAAGGGGTGACATTTCCCAAACACCAATCACACCACACTACTCAGCCGACCAATCAGAGCACAGTGTGCTTCTCAGAAGCCCACCAGGAACTGAACAGAGCGTTACTGACAGACTGGGAAGACTGACTCAGTCTGGGAAGACAGACTGAGGCCCGGGTCACCCCACTGCTTAAGAAACCCACTCTAGACACATCACTTCTAGAGAACTACAGACCTATTTCTCTCCTGCCTTACATCAAAAACACTTCGGGTTGTTCTCAACCAGGTTTCATTTTTCCTCTCACAGTCAAATCAGCTGGACGTTAACCAGTCAGGTTTCAAAAAGGCCCACTCAACAGAGACTGCATTACTGTCAGTCACTGAAGCCCTGCGGATGGCAAAAGCTGCTTCCAGATCATCAGTCCTAATCCTCCTCGATCTATCTGCTGCATTTTAGTGAATCACCAGATTCTTCTGTCCACCCTCTCATCACTGGGCATCACTGGGAATCCACTCCACTGGTTTGAGTCTTACCTCACAGGTAGGTCTTTCAAGGTTGCCCGGAGAGGTGAGGTATCCAAAGCACATCAATTGACCACGGGGTTCCTCAGGGCTCAGTGCTGGGACCTCTACTCTTCTCCATTTACACTCGTCACTGGGACCCATCATACAGGCACATGGCTTCTCATACCATTGCTATGCTGATGACACTCAACTCTATCTTTCATTTAAACCAGATGAGTAAATGGACGCATCTCAAGCTGTCTGGCAGACATCGGCATGGATGAAAGAACACCACCTCCAGCTCAACCTGGCTAAGACTGAGTTCTCGTCTTCCTGCCAATCCGACTCTACAAACACAACTTCACCATCCAGCAAGGTTCATCTCTGATTACTCAGGGTGGTCAGAAATCTTGGAGTAATCTTTGACCAGCTGTCCTTCAAAGACCACATTTCAAAGACAGCTCGATCATGCAGGTTTGCTCTGCACAACATCAGGAAGATCAGACCGTTCCTTACAGAGCATGCAACACAACTTCTCGTCAGGCCCTTGTCATTTCTAGGCTTGACTACTGCAATGCGCTGGCTGGTCTTCCATCGTGTGCAATCAAAACTCTTCAATTGATTCAGAATGCTGCAGCGTCTTGTATTCAATGAGCCCAAAGGGCCCATGTCACACCTCTCTTCATCTCTCTGCACTGGCTGCCACTTGATGCCCGCATCAAGTTCAAGGCCTTGACAATGGATCCACTACAGGCTCGGCACCAGCATATTTCACTCGCTCCTACAGTCTACACCCCTACCAGAAGCCTTCGCTCAGGTAAGGGCGTGAGCATGGTACCACACAGAGGCATGAAATCCCTCTCCAGAACTTTTTCATTCCGTTCCTGGCTGGTGGAACAATCTTCCTACCTCCATCCGGATGGCAGAATCACTGTCATCATTCAAAGACAGCTAAAAACTCATCTCTTCTTGAACACTTATCATAAAAAAAAAAAAAACCTCTTCTCTTTATTCTTCTCTTTTATTCCTTCCCTATTCTAGCTTAAGCTTATTCTATGTGATATCCAAAGCTTGGTATTTAAGGCACTTTTTGCGTTTTCTATTCATGACGATGCTTCCTGTACTCCTATGTTGTGTGCTTTGATAGCGTCTGCTAAATGCCTAAATGTAAATGTAAATGTACTGGGAAGAGAGGAGCCGCAACAATGGAGACTATGAGGAATAATCAACACTCAAGCAGGAAAACCTGAAACAACATCAAAAGTGAAAAGGGCATAATAGGTACTCTTTGAGTCTGTTGTGAATGTGCTGGTGAAGGTCGCAGCTGTGACTCTCTCTCTCACACACACACACACACACACACACACACACACTTCAATAGTTCAGCTTTATTGATCTTCCATCATGAAGACACTCATGAGTCAGAAGTGGACGGCTTTAAACACAGCATCTGTCAGATTTCACATGCTCCGCAGCTTTCATCTCTGTTTGCCGCTTGTTTCTCTCCGGACCGTGAGTCAGGCGTGTCCCGTCTGTGTTGGAGCGCTGAAGACGGAGATTCCTTCATTTACCAGCCAGACGCTTGAGATGAAATCAGCCCGTCGTCAGGGCTTGGGGAAAATCACACAGAAGCGTCTGAACTTCGTGTCGTCTTTATCTGCGGCTATCCGCAAATGAATCTTTATTGAGTTCTCCAGTAAACATCTGGGGCTGATGTGTCTCTTTAAGAGATTGAGACGTCTAGGGCGCTCTATAAAGTCTACTCGACTGTGTTAAACCAGATCGCATGTGAAAAAGATGCAATTAAAATACTTTTATTCTTCAAGGATGCATTAAATTGATCAAAAGTGACATTAAAGGCATTTATAATGTTGCAAAAGATTATATTAGACAACTTTTAGCATGACTGTTTTTAACTCTGATAATAATCATAAATGTTTCATATGAGAATGATTAGTGAAGGATCATGTGACACTGAAGACTGGAGTAATGATGATAAACTCAGCTTTGATCACAGGAATAAATCACACTGCACTATATATTCACACAGAGAACAGCTGATCTACATTATAATCATTTTTAAAAAAATTACTGTATTTTTGATCAAATTAATGATTAGCAGAAGAGACTGTTTTCTAAAACATAAATAAATATTAATATACTGATTTTTAAATTTTTTATAAACATATAATAAATATAGTACTTTATGATTTTTAAAGGAAATGCCACTACACAGAGAACAGCTGATCTACACTGAGGAATATTACACTGATACTGGAGTTATGATCAGATAATGAACAGAAGCGCTATATATTCACACAGAGAGAACAGCTGATCTACACTGGAGGAATATTACACTGATACTGGAGTTATGATCAGATAATGAACAGAAGCACTATATATTCACACAGAGAACAGCTGATCTACACTGGAGGAATATTACACTGATACTGGAGATACTGGAGTTATGATCAGATAATGAACAGAAGCGCTATATATTCACACAGAGAACAGCTGATCTACACTGGAGGAATATTACACTGATACTGGAGTTATGATCAGATAATGAACAGAAGCGCTATATATTCACACAGAGAACAGCTGATCTACACTGGAGGAATATTACACTGATACTGGAGTTATGATCAGATAATGAACAGAAGCACTATATATTCACACAGAGAACAGCTGATCTACATTATAATCATTTTTTTTAAAAATTACTGTATTTTTGATCAAATTAATGCAGCCTTGATGAGCAGAAGAGACTGTTTTCTAAAACATAAAAAAATCATACTAACTCCAAATTTTTTAAACCATAGTGTATATTAAATATATGATAAGGCCAATGAAATAAGTCGTGTAGTGAGTCTATAAAAGGAAATGCCACTTCAGTGTTGATGTCACGGTGAGGCTGACAGGCGTACTCATCACAGCTTGATTGCATTTGGCTGCTGATCCTGCCAACTTTATCAGGAGTGTAAATGGAAATGCTGTGAGACCTATTTAAAGTCCATCAGATCGTTGACTCTCTCTCTCTCTCACACACACACACACACACACACACACACACTGGTAGGGCTGTATGGAGTGATGCCACAGAACTTACAAACACAGCCTTGTGATTTCTGTAACGACTTTTAATGTAAGCTAAGCTAGTGATGAGAGGAAATTAAAAGGAGAGCAAGTGATTATATATGTGATAAACAAATTTTGGTTTATTTTTTCTATTATTTATTTGTATTGTTATGTTTTATTTTAAAAATAAAATAAACATAATAAAATATTATATATATATATATATATATATATATATATATATATATATATATATATATATATATATATATATATATTTAATAAAATAAAAATAATAAAATAATAAATATTTTTTGTTCGCTGGTTCTGTTATGTATTTCTAGTTTTGTATTTTATTATATATTTTATTTAAAAATAAAAATGTATATAATAAAATATTATATTTCTATTATTTATTTTTATTTTATATCTTTATTTTAAAAATAAAAGAAACATACTAAAATATTAAATACATATTTAATTATATTTTAGCGGATATATATATTTATATATAATGATGAAAAATAATAATACGTATTTTTGTTTGTTGGTTCTGTTATGTATTTCTAGTTTTGTATTTTATTATATATTTTATTTAAAAATAAAAATAATAACAAAATATAATTAAAAAAATTCTATTAATAAATTTTTATTAAATTATACATTTTATTTAAAAAATAAAATAAACATTTTAAAGTATATAATAAAATATATTTTTATTAATATATTTTTATTTTATTAAAAAAATATATATAAACATATAAACTAAAATATATAGTACTTTTTATTTTATTTTTTAAATAAAATATATTTAAAATATGTTAATTAAAAACAAATATATATATATATATATATATATATATATATATATATATATATATATATATATATATATATATATATAATGTTTTATTATATATTTTATTTTTTAAATAAAATAAACATAGTAAAATATTAAATACACATTTAATTGTATTTGATGATAATATATATATATATATATACAGTCGTGGTCAAAATTGTTGGCACCCCTGGTAAATATGATCACATATGGCTGTAAGAAATAAATCTGCATTGTTTATCCTTTTTGATCTTTTATTTTAAAAATTCACAAAACTCTAACCTTTCATTAAAGTAAAATAATTGAAAATGGGGGATAAATCACATTATGAAATAAATGCTTTTCTCCAAAACACATCGGCCACAATTGTTGGCACCCCTTAAAATTGTTTATGAGTAAAATATCTCTGAAGTATATTCCCATTAATATTGACATTTTTTAGCACACCAGGGTGACTATGAGCATGAACGTGTATAAGAGTATAAATATAAGGAAGCACAAAGGCCAAATCCCCTTAATCATCATCACAATGAGTAAAACCACAGAATATCGTTCTGATGTGCAGCAAAAGATTGTTGAGCTTCACAAAATAGAAAGTGGCTGTAGGAAAATAGCTAAAGCATTGAAAACCCCCAAATCCACCATCAGGGCAATAATTAAGATCCAATCAGCTAAAGATGTTCTGAATCTGACTGGAAGAGGTCTTGTGTGTATATTGTCCTAATGCACAGCGAGGAGGAGAGTTTGAGTGGACAAAGACTCTCCGAGATCACAGCTGGAGAATCACAGGGATTAGTTGAGTCTTGGGGTCAGAAAGCAAAAAAAATCACCACATGTTGTTTGGGAGGGATTCAAGAAAAATCCTCCTCGCTCATCCAGAAACAAACTCCAGCATATTCAGTGGTCAGACACGACTGGAGCTTCAGACGGGACCTGGTTCTGTGGTCAGATGAACTGTAAAAAGAGCTTTTTGGCAGCAAATCCAACAGAAGGGTTTTGTGCAAACAGGGATAAAGCACCCCATGCCCACGGCTAAAAATACAGCTGGATCTTTAATGTTGAGGGCCTAGTTTTTTGCTGGAGGTCCTGGACGTCTTGTTCAGACACATGGTATCATGGATTCTAACAAATACCAACAGATAAAACATCAAAATCAGACGGCCTCTGCTAGAAATCTTATAATGGGCCGTGGTTGGCTCTTCCATCAGGAAAAAGATCCTAAACAAACATCAAAATCAACACACAAATGTGTCACTGAACACAGAATCCCATCCCCTGACCTGAACCCTATAGAGAACGAGTGATGAGCTGAAGAGAAGAAGCACCAACATGGATCTGGGAATCTGAAGGATCTGGAGAGATTCAGTATGGAGGAATGGGATCTGATCTCCAAACTCATCAGGCATTAGACGAGAAGACTCAGAGCTGTTATCTTGGGAAAAGGAGGTTGCAAAAAGTATTTAATAAAAGTGTGCCAACAATTGTGGGCGTGTTTTGGAGAAAAGCATTTATTTCATAATGTGATTTACCCCCCAGTTTCAATTCTTTTAATGTCAGAGATCTTAAAAATCAATGAAAGGTTGTGATTTTTTAAAATATAAGATCAAAAGGATAAACAATGCAGATTTATTTTTACAGCCATATTTGATCATATTTACCAGGGTGCCAACAATTTTGACCAATATATATTAAAAAAAATTGTTTATTGGTTCTATTATGTATTTTTAGTTTAATATTTAATTATATGTTTTATGTAAAAAAAATAATAATATAAACATATGTACTAAAATATATAGTACTTTTATTTTTATGCATTGTATTTTAGGATATATTCTATATATTTTATTATTTCTTAAAAAAATTAAGCATATGAAAAATGACAAATAAACCTAACAGACCTCTTCAGTTCCAGTAAAACCCTCTTATGATGTGAAGTGTCTGTTCATCAGTTCTGAGTGCTCGTGTGACGATGACCCGTCCGTCTCTCTTATGGGATTTAATCCGGTTTCCACATGTTGACCGTATGTGTCTGTTTTATCCCGCTTTTCCAGCACGATCCGGATCAGTCGGAAGGGATGGCACATGCTTCTGAACTTCTGCTTCCACACGGCCCTGACGTTCGCCGTGTTCGCCGGAGGCATCAACCGAATCAAACACCCCATCATCTGCCAGGCCGTGAGTCCCGGGCCTTTCTCTCTTTATCTCTCCCTCTCACATTGTCTCTTTCAATGCATTGCCGCCCCTAAAAATCGATTATTCATGTGTAGTGGTGTGTATGAGCTCGCTGTATTATAATCCGCCGTGAGTGTGTGTGTGTGTGTGTGTGTGTGTGTGCTTAATGGAAATGCTTTACAGACTCATCTCTATAGAGCTTCATATATATGTGCACTTTAGATGCTGTTGTTCCTTCAGATGGATGTGTGTGACGAGCAGCGCTGAAGGGTCATTGTGTGGCTCGTATTCACACAGTTCATCATTGTGTAGCTCGACCTCGACATCATGGACTAAAGATGAAGATGATATTAATGTTTGGGTCAGTGGGACGCTGTGTATTTCTATAAGTGCAGCGGGTCTGTTGTATGAGTGTCTTCATTCGACCCTTCACATGAATCTCTGCTGCGGTCTGTAATGGCTTTAACCGCATTCAGACGTAGAAAACATAAATCAAATGCAGTATTGTTTACTACACTTTTATGAATCTCATTAGTTTTAAATTCTACTTCCTTGAATGCAAATTTGCATCCTGTTTGGTACCTCAAATCAAATTTAGTAATTTACTAACAATTAGCATTATATAACGTGCGCATGCTTTTGAAAGCGTTAGAGATGCACTGATATATCCATTCTGACTGATATAAATAGCCGACACTAATAGCACGATGCTAACATGATTAGCAGGTTGTTGTTATGATGCTAACATGATTAGCATGTTTTAACAAAATGCTAAAATTATGCTAACACTATTAACATGTTACATTTTTTTTAACAAAATGCTAACATGATAGGTATTGTTTTTAGTTAGATGTTAACATGATTAGCATGTTTGCTAACATGATAAGCATGTTGTTAGAATGTTTTAGTATGATGCTACCATGACGTTAACACAATTAGCATGTTGTTAGCATTATTTTAGCACACAAATTAGCATGTTGTTAGCTTAATGCTAGCATGTTTCAACTAGATATTGCTATCACGTTTTAACATTTATTTAACAGGTTTGCATATTTTGACAAAATGTTAACATGATTAGCATGATGATAAGCATGTCTAAATGTTAACATTATTAGCATTTTGGTTAAAAAAAGATGTTTGCTAACATGATGTTAACACAATGCTAAATGCTAGCATGTTTTAATGGTTCACTAGGTGTTGCTAGCACATGTTAACAAGTTTTTTTTTAACATATTGTTTGTGGTTCAACAAAATCCTAATATGATTAGCATGTTACTAGTATGTTTTAGCAAGATGTTAACATGATTAGTATGTCGTTAACATAAGCATGTTGTTAACATTTTTTAAGCAAAATGTTAACATGATTATGTTGTTAACATAATGTTAACACAACCACCATGTTGCTAGCATTAAGCTTACAACATGTTTTAATGTTTCACTTTCTATTGTTAACATGTTACCATGTTTTTAACATGTTATTTGCATGTTTTTGCATATAGCTAGGTGAAGTTAGCATGATTTAACATGTTGTTAACATGATGCTTTCACATTTGAACTTTTATCAAGTTTTAATAGCATTTTTAACATGTTTTAGCTACATGTTTTCGCACACCCGATCGCTAATACACGTGTTAGCACACCTCTCCTCAATAATCCTATAGTACAGTTGCATCATGTTTGCATATTCAAACCAAATTCAGGGATTTAGTGGGACTTTATAAGACAATTACATTTTGAATGGTGCACAATCCTGAATTAAACATGCAATATGACCCACTAAAAATGTCATAGCATGATATATTGCTCAGATACTTTGAGAGTGTTAAATTCACTAGAGATGCACTGATATTACAGTTCTGGCTGGTATAATAAGAATACATTTCCTGAAGAAAATATAAGTGGTGCTTGCAGCAGCAAAACTCTGCACTTGGTTGCTCTGGTGTTTCTAGGCAGTTGCTAGGGTGGCATGTGTAGTTACTAGGGTGTTGCTAAGTCGTTGCTATGGTATCCTGGATGGTTGCTAGGGTGATGTTAGGGTGTTTTGGATGGTTGCTAGGGTGTTTCTATGTGGTTGCTAGAGAATCCTGGGTGGTTGTTAGGGTGTTGCTAGGCAGATCAGCTTTGAGGTGGTTGCTATGGCGCTTAACAACACCATAGAAACCACCCAGAACACCCTAGTTTTGGGTGGTTGCTATGGATTTGCTAGGTGGTTGCTAGGGTATCCTGGGTGGTTGTTAGGGTGTTGCTAGTTGGTTGCTAGAGTGTTTTGAGTGGTTGCGAAAATACAGTAAAAATTGTTTTCAAAAGTTTGGGGTTTGTACGTTTTTTTATGTTTTTGATAAAAGTTTATTCTGCTCACCAAGACTACATCTATTTTATCAAAAAATTACAGTAAGAAAATACAGTAAAAATTGTGAAATATTATTACAATTTAAAATAATGGATCTTGTGACTCTGAAGACTGGAGTAATGATGATAAATTCTGCTTTGATCACAGGAATACACTTTACTATATATTCACACAGAGAACAGCTGATCTACACTGGAGGAATATTACACTGATACTGGAGTTATGATCAGATAATGAACAGAAGCACTATATATTCACACAGAGAACAGCTGATCTACACTGAGGAATATTACACTGATACTGGAGTTATGATCAGATAATGAACAGAAGCACTATATATTCACACAGAGAACAGCTGATCTACACTGAGGAATATTACACTGATACTGGAGTTATGATCAGATAATGAACAGAAGCACTATATATTCACACAGAGAACAGCTGATCTACACTGGAGGAATATTACACTGATACTGGAGTTATGATCAGATAATGAGCAGAAGCACTATATATCCACACAGAGAACAGCTGATCTACACTGAGGAATATTACACTGATACTGGAGTTATGATCAGATAATGAACAGAAGCACTATATATTCACACAGAGAACAGCTGATCTACACTGGAGGAATATTACACTGATACTGGAGTTATGATCAGATAATGAACAGAAGCACTATATATTCACACAGAGAACAGCTGATCTACACTGAGGAATATTACACTGATACTGGAGTTATGATTAGATAATGAACAGAAGCACTATATATTCACACAGAGAACAGCTGACCTACACTGGAGGAATATTACACTGATACTGGAGTTATGATCAGATAATGAACAGAAGCACTATATATTCACACAGAGAACAGCTGATCTACACTGGAGGAATATTACACTGATACTGGAGTTATGATTAGATAATGAACAGAAGCACTATATATTCACACAGAGAACAGCTGATCTACACTGAGGAATATTACACTGATACTGGAGTTATGATCAGATAATGAACAGAAGCACTATATATTCACACAGAGAACAGCTGATCTACACTGGAGGAATATTACACTGATACTGGAGTTATGATCAGATAATGAACAGAAGCACTATATATTCACACAGAGAACAGCTGATCTACACTGGAGGAATATTACACTGATACTGGAGTTATGATCAGATAATGAACAGAAGCACTATATATTCACACAGAGAACAGCTGATCTACACTGGAGGAATATTACACTGATACTGGAGTTATGATCAGATAATGAACAGAAGCACTATATATTCACACAGAGAACAGCTGATCTACACTGGAGGAATATTACACTGATACTGGAGTTATGATCAGATAATGAACAGAAGCACTATATATTCACACAGAGAACAGCTGATCTACACTGGAGGAATATTACACTGATACTGGAGTTATGATCAGATAATGAACAGAAGCACTATATATTCACACAGAGAACAGCTGATCTACACTGGAGGAATATTACACTGATACTGGAGTTATGATCAGATAATGAACAGAAGCACTATATATTCACACAGAGAACAGCTGATCTACACTGAGGAATATTACACTGATACTGGAGTTATGATCAGATAATGAACAGAAGCACTATATATTCACACAGAGAACAGCTGATCTACACTGGAGGAATATTACACTGATACTGGAGTTATGATCAGATAATGAACAGAAGCACTATATATTCACACAGAGAACAGCTGATCTACACTGAGGAATATTACACTGATACTGGAGTTATGATCAGATAATGAACAGAAGCACTATATATTCACACAGAGAACAGCTGATCTACACTGGAGGAATATTACACTGATACTGGAGTTATGATCAGATAATGAACAGAAGCACTATATATTCACACAGAGAACAGCTGATCTACACTGGAGGAATATTACACTGATACTGGAGTTATGATCAGATAATGAACAGAAGCACTATATATTCACACAGAGAACAGCTGATCTACACTGAGGAATATTACACTGATACTGGAGTTATGATCAGATAATGAACAGAAGCACTATATATTCACACAGAGAACAGCTGATCTACACTGAGGAATATTACACTGATACTGGAGTTATGATCAGATAATGAACAGAAGCACTATATATTCACACAGAGAACAGCTGATCTACACTGGAGGAATATTACACTGATACTGGAGTTATGATCAGATAATGAACAGAAGCACTATATATTCACACAGAGAACAGCTGATCTACACTGAGGAATATTACACTGATACTGGAGTTATGATCAGATAATGAACAGAAGCACTATATATTCACACAGAGAACAGCTGATCTACACTGGAGGAATATTACACTGATACTGGAGTTATGATCAGATAATGAACAGAAGCTATATATTCACACAGAGAACAGCTGATCTACACTGGAGGAATATTACACTGATACTGGAGTTATGATCAGATAATGAACAGAAGCACTATATATTCACACAGAGAACAGCTGATCTACACTGGAGGAATATTACACTGATACTGGAGTTATGATCAGATAATGAACAGAAGCACTATATATTCACACAGAGAACAGCTGATCTACACTGGAGGAATATTACACTGATACTGGAGTTATGATCAGATAATGAACAGAAGCACTATGTATTCACACAGAGAACAGCTGATCTACACTGGAGGAATATTACACTGATACTGGAGTTATGATCAGATAATGAACAGAAGCACTATATATTCACACAGAGAACAGCTGATCTACACTGGAGGAATATTACACTGATACTGGAGTTATGATCAGATAATGAACAGAAGCACTATATATTCACACAGAGAACAGCTGATCTACACTGAGGAATATTACACTGATACTGGAGTTATGATCAGATAATGAACAGAAGCACTATTATTCACACAGAGAACAGCTGATCTACACTGGAGGAATATTACACTGATACTGGAGTTATGATCAGATAATGAACAGAAGCACTATATATTCACACAGAGAACAGCTGATCTACACTGGAGGAATATTACACTGATACTGGAGTTATGATCAGATAATGAACAGAAGCACTATATATTCACACAGAGAACAGCTGATCTACACTGGAGGAATATTACACTGATACTGGAGTTATGATCAGATAATGAACATAAGCGCTATATATTCACACAGAGAACAGCTGATCTACACTGGAGGAATATTACACTGATACTGGAGTTATGATCAGATAATGAACAGAAGCACTATATATTCACACAGAGAACAGCTGATCTACACTGGAGGAATATTACACTGATACTGGAGTTATGATCAGATAATGAACAGAAGCACTATATATTCACACAGAGAACAGCTGATCTACACTGGAGGAATATTACACTGATACTGGAGTTATGATCAGAAAATGAGCAGAAGCACTATATATTCACACAGAGAACAGCTGATCTACACTGAGGAATATTACACTGATACTGGAGTTATGATCAGATAATGAGCAGAAGCACTATATATTCACACAGAGAACAGCTGATCTACACTGGAGGAATATTACACTGATACTGGAGTTATGATCAGATAATGAACAGAAGCACTATATATTCACACAGAGAACAGCTGATCTACACTGGAGGAATATTACACTGATACTGGAGTTATGATCAGATAATGAACAGAAGCACTATATATTCACACAGAGAACAGCTGATCTACACTGAGGAATATTACACTGATACTGGAGTTATGATCAGATAATGAACAGAAGCGCTATATATTCACACAGAGAACAGCTGATCTACACTGGAGGAATATTACACTGATACTGGAGTTATGATCAGATAATGAACAGAAGCACTATATATTCACACAGAGAACAGCTGATCTACACTGGAGGAATATTACACTGATACTGGAGTTATGATCAGATAATGAACAGAAGCATATATTCACACAGAGAACAGCTGATCTACACTGAGGAATATTACACTGATACTGGAGTTATGATCAGATAATGAACAGAAGCGCTATATATTCACACAGAGAACAGCTGATCTACACTGGAGGAATATTACACTGATACTGGAGTTATGATCAGATAATGAACAGAAGCGCTATATATTCACACAGAGAACAGCTGATCTACACTGGAGGAATATTACACTGATACTGGAATTATGATCAGATAATGAACAGAAGCACTATATATTCACACAGAGAACAGCTGATCTACACTGGAGGAATATTACACTGATACTGGAATTATGATCAGATAATGAACAGAAGCACTATATATTCACACAGAGAACAGATCTACACTGGAGGAATATTACACTGATACTGGAGTTATGATCAGATAATAAACAGAAGCACTATATATTCACACAGAGAACAGCTGATCTACACTGGAGGAATATTACACTGATACTGGAGTTATGATCAGATAATGAACAGAAGCACTATATATTCACACAGAGAACAGCTGATCTACACTGGAGGAATATTACACTGATACTGGAGTTATGATCAGAAAATGAGCAGAAGCACTATATATTCACACAGAGAACAGCTGATCTACACTGAGGAATATTACACTGATACTGGAGTTATGATCAGATAATGAACAGAAGCACTATATATTCACACAGAGAACAGCTGATCTACACTGAGGAATATTACACTGATACTGGAGTTATGATCAGATAATGAACAGAAGCACTATATATTCACACAGAGAACAGCTGATCTACACTGAGGAATATTACACTGATACTGGAGTTATGATCAGATAATGAGCAGAAGCGCTATATATTCACACAGAGAACAGCTGATCTACACTGAGGAATATTACACTGATACTGGAGTTATGATCAGATAATGAACAGAAGCACTATATATTCACACAGAGAACAGCTGATCTACACTGGAGGAATATTACACTGATACTGGAGTTATGATCAGATAATGAACAGAAGCACTATATATTCACACAGAGAACAGCTGATCTACACTGGAGGAATATTACACTGATACTGGAGTTATGATCAGATAATGAGCAGAAGCGCTATATATTCACACAGAGAACAGCTGATCTGCACTGAGGAATATTACACTGATACTGGAGTTATGATCAGATAATGAACAGAAGCACTATATATTCACACAGAGAACAGCTGATCTACACTGGAGGAATATTACACTGATACTGGAGTTATGATCAGATAATGAACAGAAGCGTTATATATTCAAACAGAGAACAGCTGATCTACACTGGAGGAATATTACACTGATACTGGAGTTATGATCAGATAATGAACAGAAGCACTATATATTCACACAGAGAACAGCTGATCTACACTGGAGGAATATTACACTGATACTGGAGTTATGATCAGATAATGAACAGAAGCGCTATATATTCACACAGAGAACAGCTGATCTACACTGGAGGAATATTACACTGATACTGGAGTTATGATCAGATAATGAACAGAAGCGCTATATATTCACACAGAGAACAGCTGATCTACACTGGAGGAATATTACACTGATACTGGAGTTATGATCAGATAATGAACAGAAGCACTATATATTCACACAGAGAACAGCCGATCTGCACTGAGGAATATTACACTGATACTGGAGTTATGATCAGATAATGAACAGAAGCGCTATATATTCACACAGAGAACAGCCGATCTACACTGGAGGAATATTACACTGATACTGGAGTTATGATCAGATAATGAACAGAAGCACTATATATTCACACAGAGAACAGCTGATCTACACTGGAGGAATATTACACTGATACTGGAGTTATGATCAGATAATGAACAGAAGCACTATATATTCACACAGAGAACAGCTGATCTACACTGGAGGAATATTACACTGATACTGGAGTTATGATCACACAGAGAACAGCTGATCTACACTGGAGGAATATTACACTGATACTGGAGTTATGATCAGATAATGAACAGAAGCGCTATATATTCACACAGAGAACAGCTGATCTACACTGGAGGAATATTACACTGATACTGGAGTTATGATCAGATAATGAACAGAAGCAGTATATATTCACACAGAGAACAGCTGATCTACACTGGAGGAATATTACACTGATACTGGAGTTATGATCAGATAATGAACAGAAGCACTATATATTCACACAGAGAACAGCTGATCTACACTGGAGGAATATTACACTGATACTGGAGTTATGATCAGATAATGAACAGAAGCGATATATTCACACAGAGAACAGCTGATCTACACTGGAGGAATATTACACTGATACTGGAGTTATGATCAGATAATGAACAGAAGCAGTATATATTCACACAGAGAACAGCTGATCTACACTGGAGGAATATTACACTGATACTGGAGTTATGATCAGATAATGAACAGAAGCACTATATATTCACACAGAGAACAGCTGATCTACACTGGAGGAATATTACACTGATACTGGAGTTATGATCAGATAATGAACAGAAGCGCTATATATTCACACAGAGAACAGCTGATCTACACTGGAGGAATATTACACTGATACTGGAGTTATGATCAGATAATGAACAGAAGCAGTATATATTCACACAGAGAACAGCTGATCTACACTGAGGAATATTACACTGATACTGGAGTTATGATCAGATAATGAACAGAAGCACTATATATTCACACAGAGAACAGCTGATCTACACTGGAGGAATATTACACTGATACTGGAGTTATGATCAGATAATGAACAGAAGCAGTATATATTCACACAGAGAACAGCTGATCTACACTGGAGGAATATTACACTGATACTGGAGTTATGATCAGATAATGAACAGAAGCACTATATATTCACACAGAGAACAGCTGATCTACACTGGAGGAATATTACACTGATACTGGAGTTATGATCAGATAATGAACAGAAGCACTATATATTCACACAGAGAACAGCTGATCTACACTGAGGAATATTACACTGATACTGGAGTTATGATCAGATAATGAACAGAAGGCAAGGCAAGGCAAGGCAAGTTTATTTATATAGCACATTTCATACACAATGGCAATTCAAAGTGCTTTACATGAAAATGAAATTAAAATAGTGATAAGAATTAAGAATACCACGTGTAAGACTTAAAAATAAAACAGGATAATTAAAAACAGTTGTAAAGAGAATTTTTAAAATAAGAAGACAATAGAAATATATAGTTGTAAAGATATTTAAAAAGAATAAAATTATTACAGTGTATATATAGATAAAAATAAAATAAAAATAAAAATTAAGATGATGCATAGATTAGAATAGGTGCAATCAGTCGGACGTACAGTGGCACAGTGCTCATTCAGTAAAGGCACAGCTGAACAGATGCACTATATATTCACACAGAGAACAGCCGATCTGCACTGGAGGAATATTACACAATTTTTTCTTTATTGTTGATCAAATAAACGCACCCTTGGTGAGCAGATCTTTTATTATTCCAAACCTTTGACTGGTACTGTATATATAATGTGTAATCTAAAGTTATATGGAGCAGTAATTACATCAATTAAAACAAACATCTAAACAAATGTCCTTCTGCTTAGTGTAACAACGCAGATTTGCATGCGGTTGATCACGTTTCTGGCTAGAACATGTTGTTAAGCTCCGGTCAAACGGCTCTGTGTTTGTCCGGGATTTTCCGCAGGGTTCAGTCTCTCGGCTCAAGGTCGTTCTCAGTTTTATATTTATTCATCTTCATGTGTTTCATCTCAGAGAGCCTGCGTTGCTCTGCCGCCTGTAGAGACGCTGGATTTGATTGGCCTTGGCCGAGTGATGGATGACATGTGAAAGTGTAATCTGTGTAATGGGAATCCGGTGTCAGTCATTGTCTCCTGATGATATGGATCTGAATTTTACCCTTCTGGGTAATTCCACATGAGTGTTTGTGAACATATATGTTGTTTTCACAGCCCGCGCGGCTCCCCAGACGAGCTCGCAGGGCACATGTGATTATTTTATTCGCTGTCTCTGCAAACAGAGCGATGCGTAAGTGGATGAGAGAAATTATATTTAGCCGATTCCTGCTGAATATATGACAGCGCAGCATTTCATTTAGATTACAGATGAACAAAATAATGCGGCGGCAGAGAGACAGGAACTGTGTTATATGTTCAGCTGAGTGAGCTTAACGTTCATCTGTGTGTGTTTTGCAGTTGTAGTATCATTAAGGTACTATTAGTGTTTTTATTTTAATAGCCCGGTGTATTGGCCTGGCTGATTAATTGGCCTTGAGATTATTAAGATCAGTCGCTAACTATTTTATGTGTCTCATTTTCCATTAGATTTAATGGTCAAAAGACACACATGAAGCTACTGTTATCCATCCTGATGTGTTTGATTTGATAGATGACAACCAAAGGCAAAATTATCACTTAATAAAGCTGTTATAGAGGCAATGATGTCTGTTGCTATCTGTAATATACTTGAAATATCTTTGAAAGAGACTCTTCTGCTCACCAAAGCTGCGTTTATCTGTTCAAAAATACAGTAAAAATTGTGAATATATAGTGCAGTGTGATTTATTCCTGTGATCAAAGCTGAATTTATCATCATTACTCCAGTCTTCAGTGTCACATGATCCTTCACTAATCATTCTCATATGAGGATCTGATGATCAACACACATTTATGATTATTATCAGTGTTGAAAACAATCATATTTGTATGTAAAACCTGATATCTTTTATTTTTCATGATTCTTTGATGAATAGAAAGTTCAAAAGAACAGCATTTATTAGACATAGAATCTTGTGTAACATCATAAATGTATTTATGGAAATTCAGCTTTGATAATTTCACAATTTTTACTGTATTTTTGATCAAATAAACGCAGCCTTGATGAGCAGAAGAGACTTTTTCAAAAAGATTAAAATATCTTACTGTAAAAGACAAGATGTGATGTTGAATATGATGTTGATTTTTACTGCTGTATTCATTAAATATTCAAGAACCCTTAAGATAAATAGTTAAAAATACAGTAAAAATAGCATTCAAAAGTGTGTGGTCGGTATGATTTTTGTATGTGTTTGATAAGAGTCTCTTCTGCTCATTTAATGCATCCATGTTCGTTTTTACCATATTTATGTACCATCGTAAACTTCAAATATGCTGCTAAAAATAGTATCTGGAATTGTTTCAGTGTG
>CM040927.1:40622066-40627066 GCA_023029165.1 Gobiocypris rarus | reverse complement strand
ACACACACACAAACACAGACACATGCTCTCACACACACACACACACACACGCTCTCTCTCAAACACACACACACACACACGCTCTCTCAAACACACACACACACGCTCTCACACACACACGCTCTCTCTCAAACACACACACACACACGCTCTCTCTCTCACACACACACACACACAGCTTCACTATAAAACACACATATATATTTAACAGCTTGTTTTGTTCTCTGATGGCTGCTGCTTCACAGTTTTTAATCTGGGATTTTTAGTACTTCTGGGTTTTATTGTGTTGAAAGTAGGTCACGTTGTGTTCTCTCGGCGAGCGTTCAGAAAGGGTCTGTGAGACGCGAGTCAGACGCTGTAAACCACGCTGACAGACCAATCTTCAGCAGCACGCTCCAGTTCAGCCGCTTTTCTCCTGTTAATGTGCTTCTTAATTAACAGAGAACATGAAGACGGTTCCCTCAATGCTAGTGTCGTGCACACCGACAGATGAAGCCTGTGCAAACGTTAGTATGGCCACAGAACACAGCGGATAATAGTCCTGATGGATCAATAGCGCAGTGATGTCTGTGATGTGCACTTCCACCAGTTTGATTGAAGCGTGTTGCTCTCCGCAGCGATTCTGCTGTACGACGGCGAGCCGACTGATTGTTTTCTCCTTTATCTGTCTTCAGAATAATTCTCTCGCTTCAAACCTCCTGCGGTTCATTTTATTTCTTGATTGTGGGTTGGATCGGCAGATCTATTTTACGCTCTCTCTCTCTCTCTCTCTCTCTCTCTGTCTCTGCTCTCTCTCTCTCTGTCTCTCTCTCTCTCTGTCTCTCTCTCTCTCTCTCTCTCTCTCTCTCTCTCTTCTCTCTCTCTCTCTCTCTCTCTCTCTCTCTCTCTCTCTCTCTCTCTCTCTCTCTCTCTCTCTCTCTCTCTGTCTCTCTCTCTCTCTCTCTCTCTCTCTCTCTCTCTCTCTCTCTCTCTCTGTCTCTCTCTCTCTCTCTCTCTGTCTCTCTCTCTCTCTCTCTCTCTCTCTCTCTGTCTCTCTCTCTCTCTCTCTCTCTCTCTCTCTCTCTCTCTCTCTCTCTCTCTCTCTCTCTCTCTCTCTCTCTCTCTCTCTGTCTCTCTCTCTGTCTCTCTCTCTCTCTGTCTCTCTCTCTCTCTCTGTCTCTCTCTCTCTCTCTCTCTCTCTCTCTCTCTCTCTCTCTCTCTCTCAGAATCTCTTCTCTTTAAGTTGATGTTGCAAACTCGTTTTGTTTTCTGAGTTTAAACACTAACATGCTATTAATTACATCCAAATCACATTTAAGGCAAGGGTAAGAATAATAATCAGTTAATTAATCAGTTAGATTTATATCGCAAGTGTTCTGAAATGTTATATTTAAATATGCAAATGATGCATGAACTAATTAAATATGCACACATTTGCATACACTTCCAAAACAGAAATGCGAACAATTGATAAAGCCAGATTTAAACTGGATTATTTTGTTTAAATACTGTCAAAAATACATTTTCACCATGTTTTGGGAATAAACCAGTGGCGGTGTTTGATAAAAGCCTAGGATTCCTTCTGGCCATACAACAACGACATTCCCAAATAATCATGTGATATCTAAAGAAAAATCAGCCATACTGAAATAATGGACGGAGTCCATGGATATGTCTTGTGACCCCTCCTGTACGAACTGCCCACTCTAAGCCGGGACTCAAACCCGGGTCCGCAGCATGAGAGTGAGACGCTCTTACAAGGAGGCTAAAGGCTACAACCTCTAGTGTCAGTCTCTAGAGCAGGGGTCTCAAACCTGCGGCCCGCTGGATGATATTTTGTGGTCCCCTACTTGACATCAAAGTTTAGTGCTAGTGCTGAGTCGCTGCGTTCACCGCCCTTTGTGTGTGTGAGAGAGAGAGAGTTGGCTCAGCCCTCCCTCATGCAGTATAATTGTTTGACACTGCGTGATTGACAGAAACAGAATTTGAGGCTGATCAGACAGTCGAGATGAATGTGGTCTAACAGCGCTCAGATGGCCAATCAAATCAAAGTAGGCGGGGTTCGTGCTCACACACACACACACACACACACACACACACAGACGAGCGTGTCAATCGCTTAATGCTGTTGCGGAGAGAGACTATATTCTTTCCGGTGAAATCAAAAAACAAAATGCACACACACCAATGCTCTTAATATATGATCATTGATGAACATCTTTGATTTTAATGAAGAAGAAACAAAAACGATATTAGAACCCTAACTCTGAACCTATGAGACGGTTCACTATCTACCACTACGTATTTAATCACTCATGCAAAGAATTTCGGGACTAATAATATATTTGACGCAAATAAATGCAAATATTGTTTGCAAATAGTCCCAAATAGATTATTTCCCAACTAGAATTAGACCTAGAATTTTGTTCACTGATCTGTTTGACCATAGTTACGGCCGTGCTTTGAATTAGTCTAGTTAATAAAAGTAAAAACGTTCATTATTTAATTATTAAATAATCATTTTATTTCTATAGGCTAGATTTAAAATAAATAAATAAATAGAGTAGGCAAGGGAAGCCTATGTTCATGAAGAACCATTCATATTTTTTTTAATGTTCAGATGGAAAGTTCACATTCAGAGGATCAGTTCATGTTCAGAAGAAGCATTCATGTTGAAGAACTGTTAATAATAAAGATTGAGAAGATTGGATCAGTTGTGCTCCTTTTTTTTGTGGTATACTTGATGTGGCCCAGCCTGACCCAGAGTCTACCTCCATCGGCCCAATTCTGAAACAGGCCTACACTGCAAAAATGCTGGGTTGTTTTAACCCTGCGGTTGGGTTAAATATTTGCTTTAGACAACCCAATCGCTTGGTTAAAACAACCCAAACGCTGGGTTAGTCCATATTTGACCCAACATTAGGCTGTACCCAGAATTCTTTAGAGTGTATAAGTCTACAACGTGTCCTGACCAAACGCCACGCGACACGTGAGAAAATGTGTCTTTTTTTTTTTGTATCCTACTAACCAGCCGCAACAGCGATTCGAAACCGTTCTATTTTACAACGTTTTTTTTATTTCTGCGGCATCGCGGCTGGCTAGACATGAATATATTGCACATTGTTGCTTAAAAGTAGACTATGTCTATAAAGGTCACAAAAAAACATCTAAGGCTAATTCACCTCTGATCTTGAAAATTCATTCTGCTCACAAAGGCTTCATTTATTTGAATAAAAATACAGTAAAAATTGTGAAATATTATTACTATTTAAACAAAGAGGAAACAACAATGTTTAAACTGTCAACTCGAGGTGAACAAACAAGTGTATTCTATGATAAAAAAAGATGGTTTCAGTCACTCATTATGTATTTTTATTTAAGCTAAAATAGATTTCATGTAGGCTACTTATCCATTTAGCTTGCAGAGAGATCCCGCCCACATGCTCTTCTGATTGGCTGTGATTTTTGATTGATCTCGGGTCGAGTCTTGTTTGGACGGTTTGGACAGACAACTTGCTTATTGCATCGTGTCTGGTTAGGGCACGTTAGGCGTTAGGCTGTTTAAATGAGCTTTTCAAAGCTCTTCCAAAAGCCAACTCAAGCAGCAGAGCTAGCGAACAGCACCATGAGCTGTTTATTTCCCCTGTTTTGTCTGAATGCTAGGGCATGGAAACTGCCATATGTAAATGCCGCCCCTGGAATAAACCCTCATCTTTCCCTCGGATCAATTTTTAAAAATTGAGTGTTCATCGCAGTGGTCCGAGACCTTAGGACTTTTGTTGCAATTGAACCACAAATACACAAAAAAATTGACTGGATTCGAGGAGTTTTGTGGTTGAAATTTAAAAAGTATCAAATCCTTCTCTCGCGGGTCAATCTAACCCCGTTAGGAATGAATGGAAGGATTCAGTGCACACAGAAAAACCTAAAAATGCTCAAAATTCAAACTAAACTTTACCAAAAAGTGCTTGTATAATGTGTCTCTGAAAGCATTCTGAAGAGCAGCTGACTTTAGGACCCAGCGGAGCAGCTCATCCGCTCCATATTGAGCTATAAGAGCATGAAATATCATCTTATATTAGAGTTTTTCCACCAGAGGTCGGCAGAGACACCCAATGTGAGATATTCTGAGCTCAATTAAAAGAGTTATGCAGGAAATTGTGAGTTATGTTGAATTGAAATTGACAGAATGTGCTTTAATGATTATTTATTGATAAAATCTAGTAATTTAAAAGGTAAATAAAATACAAAATGACAAAAAAATCTCCAAATTAATTGCATGAAAATATTGAAAAAATATTATCAAAATTAAATTAAATGTTTCAGGACCAAAAAAAATTATCATTTGGGTCATTTTGACCCGTGAGGGAAGAATTTGTTATAAAGTGCGTGGGAATGATAAATGAACAAACCTTCCGGATACAGATGTGCTGAAGTGGAGATTTCCGCCTTTAAAAATATAGATTGTAATTAAAATCAGATCCAAATAAATACAGTGCAAAAAACACATAAATGTGTATTTGCCTGACATGCTATGCAAGCAGAATAGACCAAACTGACCAGTGCATGAGAAAACATGCTTTAAAACACTTTAAATACTTCAAAATATTACGGTAAAATCCATATCGTGTGTAACGACGGTTGTTCTGCTATTATGGTTAATGTTCATCTTGTTTTCGGGCCATTAGTCAGCAGATCCTGTGTAAACACTGCAGGTGTGATGAAGGTCACAGACGCAGCGCTGCATCTTTAATTGAACCGAGCCGAGAGACCGATCGCTTCACGTTCATCTCGTGCTGGTATCCCAGGGCATGAGCTGTTACGCACTTTCTGCCTGTAATGCACCGTTTCCATCCTCACATCACACACAGATCGTGCCGTTTAGACTACAATAATGTTCCAGTGGTTAACATTAGTGCGACATGCACTGTAAACAATGAGGTAACACTTTCTATAAAGCCTGTCTTTATAAGGGAATTCATGCATTGTGCCTTATAATGTGTGTTGTATCATCTGACAAA
>CM040927.1:40614566-40617066 GCA_023029165.1 Gobiocypris rarus | reverse complement strand
TGTAACAGAGTCCAGCTTGGAGCGGGCTGGTTCAAACAGGAGGGGTTACATTGGTGCCGTGACCCGGATGGGAGTGAGTTTTACGGGGTGAGTGTAATAGAGTTCAGCTTGGAGCGGGCCGGTTCAAACAGGAGGGGTAACATTGGTGCCGTGACCCGGATGTGAGTGAGTTTTTGGGGGGTGAGTGTAACAGAGTCCAGCATGGAGTGAGCCGGTTCAAACAGGAGGGGTTACATTGGTGCCGTGACCCGGGTGGGAGTGAGTTTTAGGGGATGAGTGTAACAGAGTCCAGCTTGGAGCGGGCCGGTTCAAACAGGAGGGGTTACATTGGTGCCGTGACCCGGATGGGAGTGAGTTTTACGGGGATGAGTGTAACAGAGTCCAGCTTGGAGCTGGGCGGTTCAAACAGGAGGGGTTACATTGGTGCCGTGACCCGGATGGGAGTGAGTTTTAGGGGGATGAGTGTAACAGAGTCCAGCGGTTCAAACAGGAGGGGTTACACATGCAGAGAGACTATAATTGGAGCCGTTCCTTAATATAAAAGAGATATGATAACTCTCATCTCTGAATAATAATATTGAATAATAATAATAATAATTCATCATAAAATAATGCTTTTTTCAATGACTAATTCTTAAACTATGCAATATTTTATTACATCCTCACATGCATAAAATGTGGTCCAAACGTCTGAAAGCATTAGTGAAGATCAGTGTTATTTTAGTATTATTAACAGTACCGTTCAAAAGATTTGTTAATGTTTTTGAGTCTCTTCTGCTCTCAAAGACTGCATTTATTTGATCAGAAATCAAGTAAAAATTGTGAAATATTCCTCCAGTGTAGATCAGCTTTTCTCTTTGTGAATGTATAGTAAAGTGTCATTTATTCCTGTGATCAAAGCTGAATTGTTTCAGAAGTTGCGCTCGTCTCTTCTCCTCTATTGTGCTGTATATCCGAGTGCAACGCTTCTCAAACAAGAACAAATGTTGGCCGGGGCTTGATTTTATCTGTGGGGAATTTATTGAATGGTTTTGGTTTGCTATTGGCTGATCTCATGTGAGTGACAGGTTGCCCCGCCCTCACCATCAGAGAAGAGATGTCACTGCAAGAGGGATTCTAGATTCAAGATTATTAAAACAATAGTGATGTGCTCTCACCTGCATTTATTCAAACTTCAATTCAAGAGTTGTGAATAAACACAGCCTTAGTAACTCTTTACTGTTTAAAGTCGAGGTGCTCAGAGAAACTTTTGGCAATATAGTGTACATCCGAGACGCTTCTCAAACAAGAACAAATGTAGGGCGGGGCTTGATTGTGTGGTTTGCTATTGGCGGATCTCATGTGAGTGACTGGTGGCCCCCCCTCATCATCAGAGAAGAGATGAAGTTATTTCTGATTCAAGATTATTAAAAACAATAATGATGTGCATATAAAAAAATAAGCATTGTTAATTTTGCTTTCATGTGTTTGCAGCTGTTGGATGGCGTGGGAGCCCAGTCTAGGTGCGTTTTTTGGGCCGATGGCTTTCATCGTCCTGGTGACCTGCATCTACTTCCTGTGCACCTTCATCCAGCTGCGCAAACACCCCGAGAGGAAGTACGAGTTGAAGGCTATGAGCGAGGAGCAGCAGCGACTGGCTGACGTCCACCAGGGCGAGCCGGGAGCGGACAGCGGTCAGTGTCACGGCGGCTGCCCGGGTCTGATCAACCCGTCTATGCTGGCCAACGAGCACTCGTTCAAGGCTCAGCTACGCACGGTCGCCTTCACGCTGTTTCTGTTCGTCACCACGTGGACGTTCGGCGCTCTGGCGGTAACACAGGGTCACTTTCTGGATATGATCTTCAGCTGCCTGTACGGGGCGTTTTCCGTCACGCTCGGGTTGTTCGTACTCATTCACCACTGTGCAAAACGCGACGACGTGTGGCATTGCTGGTGCGCGTGCTGTCCCGGGCGACGCCCCAATAATAAGGCGTGTCACGCACACACAGCCGCCCAAAGTCAACGTGAATGGAGACGTGCACAGCCACTGCCATTCGGACTCGCTTTGTCCGGGGAAATCGATTCTGAGCCACTCGCACTGCGCCACGTGCCAGAATCACGTGACCTGCCTGACTCGGTCTCGCCATGCTGTGCCGCCCTGCACACACAGCAGCTTCTGGAGGACGAAACCACCCCACACGTGCTGCTCCACGCCGACCCGGAAGGATACCGCCCCGCCGTGCATCTGCACCGCTGCCTGAAGCCCGTGAGGACTAAAGCGAGACGGCATCGGGAAAGGGAGCTGGCCTTTCGCATTCCCTCCGACGGTGCAAGCGCGCACAGCTCGCGCACCAACAGCCCGCACAGCCACATCTGCCACCTCGCTCACGACGTCTGCCACCACGAGCCGCTCGCGCTCTGCCACCACCACGTGTGCTGCGCCAAGGACGAGCTGGTGAGTCCGCCAGACACGGGCGAGCCCTTTCTGTGCGGCTGCGGGAAGACGCCGGAGGACGATCTC
>CM040927.1:40579566-40612066 GCA_023029165.1 Gobiocypris rarus | reverse complement strand
TATTATTTTCCGATCAGTTTCTGCCTTTATGAATTCTGATTTGTCTCTCACGTTTGACATTTGTAATTTGAGAGTTCTCTGTGCGTTTGATAAACGAGGCCCCTGGTTTCACTTCTGCAGCATCAGATGTCCATTGGCCATGTTCACACTGCAGTTCAATCTGGAGTCACTTCTCTTACGGAGTTTAGTGTGGATCTTATTTCCAGAAGTGTGTTTCTGAGCAAACTGCTCGTCAGTCCTAAAAACTGCATTGTGTACGTGAACATTGTGTTACAAGCTGGGACATTTATCTCTACAGGTAACAAACTGTGTGTGTGTGTGTGTGCGTGTGTGTGTGTGTGTGTGTGTGTGTGTGTGTCTGTGTGGGTGTGTGTGTGTGTGCGTGTGTGTGTGTGTGTGTGTGTGTGTGTGTGTGTGTGTGTGTGCATTATGTGATGAAAAGAAGCATTTCAAAGGATTTTGCCATATATTTATTTTCATAGATGTATTGAGAGTCCCTCGAATGTCTGAATCATTTCTGAGAAAACTTCCAAATACATTAAAATTCACCAGCAATTTTAAACACCCATAGTCCATTAGCTCAACATGTTTAATATATACTGTGAATATCAACTAGAGAATACTTAGTAACACACAAAAAAGGCCTGCTTCTGTCTAACTTCTGTTCTGCCGTTGAAATGTGCAATGTAAACAGACAAAGAAGCTCCGCTCCAAACCCTGGTGAGACGCTGCCTGTTTTTATGATTATTACAGTAGCGTCAGCTTAGAAACATGCTAATTCAGACTCTATTTTGTGAAAATATTCAGTCCTAAATTAAAGATTTACCTATTTTTGAATTGCATATAAAATGTCCATGCATTTGGATCTCACAGTTTTAACATAAACACACTAATAAGCGTAATCTGATGCATATTTGTCAGTCATAAATGAAGCAGGTCAGATTTCTGTAATAGTGCTAATACACTCTAATGTGTTTTAAATACACAATAATCAGGTTTATATATTTATCATCAATAAATACAATTTGTAATTGAATATTGCTTGTCAATGCGCAGATTTATTTTTCTGATTCTAAGCTATTTAAATAAATGCATTGTGTAAATAAAGGCAAAAGCATAGTAAATAATAATTTAATAATAATTTACGCCGTGTTTTTTATTACGGGAATATGAACCTGTTTAATTAAGAGAGTTAATAAAATGCAGTATGTAATTATTGTACTTTAAATAAGGCAATGCTGCCATCTTATGGTAATACTCAACATTACATGTGTTTTCATTTCCTATCCTCAAACATTACACGAATCTGCTTATTTTTAAGTTAAACACTACATTATTGTATGACTGACGCTTATGCATCACATTACGTTGATTAGCTTATGTTAAAACTGCGGGGAACACTGAAGGCCTTTATGTATGATGCGTTATAAAGGCATTTATAATGTATGTTTTAATGCGTCTAAATGGAGGCAAAGTTAAGATGCATTATGATATTTGCAGATTCCTTGTCAGATCTTAAAATTGGTGGTTTGTCGTGTATTTTAACGCTTTATACTTTCTAGAGGTGTTCAATAAATGTAATAACTGTGGTTGCAATTACTCGTGAGATTATGCATAAGGTGGATTATTAATGCATTGACATTTTTGGGTAATGCATTTCATATAAAGGCATTAGGTAAAGTGTTCATATGCAATACGAGTGTGTGTGAGACGCTTCTCTCCTGAGCTTCGAGGCGGTGAAGCGCTCACCGGGTTCTGGACCGGAGCGAGAGCGTCTCTCTAGTTGTGCTATTACAGATCTGTGCTGATTCTTTACTGTTTCTATGGTGAATCACTGTTCTGTCGTCAAGGAGACGTTGTTTGTGCAAGAACATCATCATTGTGGTACTAGAGGAGGAAATGCTTGTGTTTGATTGGTGAACAGTAACATCTGAAGCTGACGAGTGTATCTGAGGGAAGCTCATTCACACACACACACACACACACACACACGCACGCACGCACGCACGCACACACACACACACACACACACACACACACACACACAAACATGTTTGTTTTTGTGAAATGTGGACATTCCATAGGCGTAATGCATTTTATACTGTACAAACCGTATTTTCTATCCCCCTACACTGCCCCTGCCCCTAAACCTACCCATCACACACACACACACACACACACACACACACACACACACACACACACACACACACACACACTACCCATCACAGGAGACTGCACAGTTTACTTTCTGTGATAAAAACCTCATCCTGTGTGATTTATAAGCATTTTGAAAAGTGAGGACATGGGGAACGTCCTCATATTTCACCCTCTTTTTGTAATACCTGTGTCATACCCATGTCATTATACACATTTGTGTCCTGATATTTCACAAAAACACACACACACACACACACACACACACACACACACATCAGGCTTTCTGAGCATCTGATGTGTGTGGAGTCGCCTCATGCGTCTACTAATGATTACAGTAAATCTGTCCACAACATTTCCTGGTCATGTTTCTATGGAAGCTTGTTTCCGCCGCTGAAGAAATAAGAAATAAGAAAGGTGATTGCACTTTTTTTCTCTCACAATTTGGACTTTTTCTCACAATGCTGACTTTTTTTTTCCCTCACATTTACAAGTTTATATCTGACCATTCTGACTTTTCTACTTAAAATCGCGAGT
The DNA here is from genome assembly GCA_023029165.1 of Gobiocypris rarus. Classification (NCBI taxonomy): domain Eukaryota; kingdom Metazoa; phylum Chordata; class Actinopteri; order Cypriniformes; family Gobionidae; genus Gobiocypris; species Gobiocypris rarus. Next base: position 40,609,372 of record CM040927.1, on the reverse strand, counting down.
TTTTATCTTGCAATTATTTTTTGTTGCAATTGCGAGTTTCTCACAATTCTGACTTTTTTGCATTCACAAGTTTATATCTCACAATTTGGATATTTTTTTCACAATTCAGACTTTTTTTCTCACATTTAGAAGTTTATATCTCATAATTCAGAATTTCATGCAATTGCGATTTTCTATCACAATTCAGAATTTTTTTCTTGCAATTGCGCATTTTTATCCCACAATTTGGACTTTCTTACATTTCAGGTTTTTTTGCAATTTCAAGTTTTTATTGCATATTTCAGACTTTCTCGCAATTCCGTTTTTTTTTCTCACATTTGCAAAGTTATATCTCATATTTCTGACTTTTTTCTCATAATTTAATTTTTTTTGCAATTGCAAGTTTCTCAATATTCATTTTACTTGTACACTCAAAAAAAAACCTCATTGGTCCAACTCAATTTGATCAAATACAGTTTAAATTATATTTATATACTTATAACATGACTGTTTTGAACGTGTCAAACTTTCATCATCATACACAATGTATATAATGAAAATAAAAGAGAAGGCTGGTGTAACTCCAGACATTAGCAGAGCTCACTGAGTGCCCACAATGCTAACCACAGGATTGAAAAACATTACAAACTCCTCCAAATGTCCAACATAACTGAACATTAAACACTAACATTAACTAACAAAAAACACTTCAAATAACACTTGAATCCCTACATTTACTCTCCTAATGGGGACCCTTGCAAAGCATGCTGGGAACTACAGATCCACTGCCCATGTCAGCACAAATATATCATGTACTTTTAACACAAATTAATTAAGTAAACTTCAGTTTTAAATATATTAGGTTGATTGAACACAGTTAAATTAAGTTCTGTTAAAATTAGATATGTTTAAGTAAAGTGAACATAATTTAAATGTGTCTTGTCTATGAAGGCCGTGGATATTTATTTAGTTTTTTGCGAGTTTTTATCTGGCAATTCAGGGTTTTTTTTGCATTTTTCTCTCACGTTTCAGACTTTCTCTTAATTTTGATTTTTTTCTCACATTTGCAAGTTTATATCTCATAATTCTGACTTTTTTACTTGCAATTGTGAGTTTTTATCTGGCTTTATTTTTTTATTTTTTTGCATTTGTGAGGTTTTTTTTCCACAATTCAGATTTTGTTTTTTTTTTGCAATTGCAAGAAATTATATATATATATATATATATATATATATATATATATATATATATATATATATATATATATATATATATATATATCTGAATTGTGAGATGAAAAATCACAATGACCTTTTCTTTATTCCATGGCAGAAACAAGCTTCTGTTTATTTCAGAATCTAAAGAAAAATCATTAAAGTTATTATATTAAAAAATATTTAAAAAAAATTATATTAGAAAAAAATATATTTTCATTAAAGACTGTTTAAAGATGCATTCTTATAAATTATTTGTATTTGATTATTATCTTTTGCATTGTGATGGGGTAAATGTGTTTAACTGCCATGACATGATTTGGTTTTCTTTATGAATTTAAACGTGACCTGGACATCCTCCATTTTTCATCCTCCAAGTTTGCCCTCAGAGTATGGAGTGGAAACGCTCGGTCTTGAGGAAGAGCCACAGGTTTAGCAGTATTTAATGCACCGTTTGACAGACAAGCAGAAACGAGGGTTTAATTTCACGCTGAAGTGCTGCGCTCTGATTGGCTGTCCTGGCTTCGGCCGGGTTAATGCCGCCAATCAGCTGTTTTATTTCCTGTCCATGTGTTTCCATGCACCACAGATTGAGATAATAAATGATGAACGGTGTTTAAATGAAGAGATGTGATGGTGTATTGCTCAGTATCTGAGTTGAGACTGTATGTTCGTGTGTGGATCTTCACTGTGAGATTTGCTGTCAGAAGCGAGAGAAACTACAATTATAACTCAATCCTCTAGAACTGGATGTCTGCCTTTCATTTTTAATACTTCAAATATCAAATGATGGACCGTATTCAGGTCAAGGGGTTGCACTGTCTTAAAGTTATTTATGTCTATGCATTTCCAAAAAATGTCCAATATTTCATCAGCTGAGCGTTTGACATATCCCTGTCCCTAAGCTTCATTTTCATATCCTTCACATGGTGTCTACCATGAATAATGTCCATAATTAAGAGTTAAATTATGCTCTGTGATGTCTAACTTGTGGCCAGAATATAGTTTGATCTGCTCTGAAGTGAGAACATAATCCATATCTATAATTAAGCACCGTAACTGCTTCATATTTTTGTGGAAACCATGATACACTACCAAGCAAATGTTGGATTAATTAATAAATTAATAAATAGGAATGTGATAAATGGAGACTTTTATAATGTTACAATAAGACTATTTCAAATTAAGGCTGTTCTTTTCAACTTTATATTCATCAAAGAATCATGAAAAATAAAATGTATTACAGTTTTCAACACTGATAATAATCAAAAATGTGATCAAATCCTCACGGGAGAACTTTTGTAGTCACAAAAACATTGAATTTTAGATTTTAAAGAGTCTTTCTGCCAAAAAGTGTGTTTTCTCCAGGTGTGTGCAGATGCAGATGAAGATGCGATGGAGGAGAAAGCAAATCCCGACTTTACTCTCATGTGAGTAGAGGATGACGGGTGTGTTTCTCCATAAATGTATTTTCCAGCATATAACGCAGGTATTTAGCAGCTGTGTGTGTTTTCAGACTCACTGCGGGAGATCATGCTCGCGTCTCAAATCTCGCTCTCTTTGACAGGCGTGAAATCCCTGAATGCGTTTAATATATTCAGGGGTCTGAACACAAAAACCCAAAATAGATCAATCTCCTGCCAAATACAGACTTTCCCAGGCAGAGAGACGGAGAGACAGACGCCGGGTGAGTCAGTGTTGTGGGTAATTAGCTCTTATTTAATTGAAAGGTCTTGAAAGGTTGGACTGTGTGTCCGAGACTCGTGAAGGTGAGTGTGAAGAACTGAGGAAAGATTTTAGACACATCATGAGGATGAGGATGATCTCCAGATCCTGTTCATCAGTAATATAATCCTGTGTGTTTTTAAAAATGTGCTTGTGTTGGAGAGGTCATGTGATGCTTTGGGCAATGTTCTGCTGGGAAACCTTGGGTCCTGCCATCCATGTGGATGTTCCTTTGACACGTCCCACCTACCTAAGCATTGCTGAGACCATGTACAGCCTTTCATGGAAATGGTATTCCCTGGTGGCTGTGGCTCTTCCAGCAGGATAATGCTCCTGACACAAAGCACAAATGCTTCAGGAATGGTTTGAGGAGCACAACAATGAGTTTGAGGTGTTGACTTGGCCTCCAAATTCCCCAGATCTCAATCCAATCGAGCATCTGTGGGATGTGCTGAACAAACAAGTCCGATCCATGGAGGCCCCAACTCACAACTTACAGGACTTAAAGGATCTGCTGCTAACATCTTGGTGCCAGATCCCACAGCACACCTTCAGGTGTCCATACCTCGACGGGTCAGCAACACAATATTAGGTCATTATGTTATGCCTGATCGATGTGTATATATATATAATTTATTTAATTCAATTGAAATCTTGGTTTAAGTTATAGGCATTTCCACAACATTTATGTTTAATTATTTGTTTGTTTATTAGTTATTAGTACCGGTTATACACTTTGTTAATTCGCTCATTCATTGATTGTTCTGAGAGAAAGTGATTTGATGAAAATTCAAACTATTATCCAACAAATGAAAATAGCATGACTTCACCTTAAAATGATGATCATATTCTGTCCCGCCTCACTGGTCTCGCCTTTCTCAACTATTAAAATCATGCAGCAGAAAAAATATTTTTACCATTTTTTAAATAAATGCGTGTTTAATTCAATGTGTCAATGTGTTCGTGAAGGAGGTTCATGATGGTGTTATATCTGACTGTGGAGAAGGACACATTCATATCCTTTATGTGATATTGACTAATGAAAAGCTATATGTTCTGTATATATCCATTCCCACACGTCTCTCCTGATAATCATCACTGTAACGTACAGTAAACAGGGATTAACAGGGTAATTTTGCCCTTGACACACGCTCTCAGACAGGAAAGAGGGATGAAAACAGAGTGAAGGTGACAGAAGAGCGATAGAGAAACTGACGCAGCGAAACAGCCTGATCTGATGCTCCTGATCTGATGCTCCTGATCTGATGCTCCTGATCTGATGCTCCTGATCTGATGCTCCTGATCTGATGCTCCTGATCTGATGCTCCTGATCTGATGCTCCTGATCTGATGCTCCTGATCGGATGCTCCTGATCTTGATCTGATGCTCCTGATCTGATGCTCCTGATCCGATGCTCCTGATCTGATGCTCCTGATCTTGATCTGATGCTCCTGATCCTGATCTGATGCTCCTGATCTGATGCTCCTGATCTTGATCTGATGCTCCTGATCCTGATCTGATGCTCCTGATCTTGATCTGATGCTCCTGATCTTGATCTGATGCTCCTGATCTTGATCTGATGCTCCTGATCTGATGCTCCTGATCTTGATCTGATGCTCCTGATCCTGATCTGATGCTCCTGATCTTGATCTGATGCTCCTGATCTTGATCTGATGCTCCTGATCTTGATCTGATGCTCCTGATCTTGATCTGATGCTCCTGATCTTGATCTGATGCTCCTGATCTGATGCTCCTGATCCTGATCTGATGCTCCTGATCTTGATCTGATGCTCCTGATCTGATGCTCCTGATCCTGATCTGATGCTCCTGATCCTTATCTGATGCTCCTGATCCTGATCTGATGCTCCTGATCTGATGCTCCTGATCCTGATCTGATGCTCCTGATCCTGATCTGATGCTCCTGATCTGATGCTCCTGATCTTGATCTGATGCTCCTTATCTGATGCTCCTGATCCTGATCTGATGCTCCTGATCTGATGCTCCTGATCCTGATCTGATGCTCCTGATCCTGATCTGATGCTCCTGATCTGATGCTCCTGATCCTGATCTGATGCCCTGATCTTGATCTGATGCTCCTGATCTTGATCTGATGCTCCTGATCTTGATCTGATGCTCCTGATCTTGATCTGATGCTCCTGATCCTGATCTGATGCCCCTCATCTTGATCTGATGCTCCTGATCTTGATCTGATGCTCCTGATCCTGATCTGATGCTCCTGATCTTGATCTGATGCTCCTGATCTTGATCTGATGCTCCTGATCGGATGCTCCTGATCTTGATCTGATGCTCCTGATCTGATGCTCCTGATCTTGATCTGATGCTCCTGATCTGATGCTCCTGATCTTGATCTGATGCTCCTGATCTGATGCTCCTGATCTGATGCTCCTGATCCTGATCTGATGCTCCTGATCTGATGCTCCTGATCCTGATCTGATGCTCCTGATCCTGATCTGATGCTCCTGATCTTGATCTGATGCTCCTGATCTTGATCTGATGCTCCTGATCCTGATCTGATGCTCCTGATCCTGATCTGATGCTCCTGATCCTGATCTGATGCTCCTGATCTTGATCTGATGCTCCTGATCTTGATCTGATGCTCCTGATCTTGATCTGATGCTCCTGATCTTGATCTGATGCTCCTGATCTTGATCTGATGATCACCAGCCAGCGGTCCCCACAATGTAAATGGATTAATAAACATACTAAATGATGTTTTTTTTTAAATGTAACAATGCAGCATGTCTCCTGTGATGGGTAGGTTTAGGGGCAGGGGCAGTGTGTGTGTGTGTGTGTGTGTGTGTGTGTGTGTGTGTGTGTGTGTGTGTGTGTGTGTGTGTGTGTGTGATGGGTAGGTTTAGAGGCAGGGGCAGTGTGTGTGTGTGTGTGTGTGTGTGTGTGTGTGTGTGTGTGTGTGTGTGTGTGTGTGTGTGTGTGTGTGTGTGTGTGTGTGTGTGTGTGTGTGATGGGTAGGTTTAGGGGCAGGGGCAGTGTGTGTGTGTGTGTGTGTGTGTGTGTGTGTGTGTGTGTGTGTGTGTGTGTGTATGTGTGTGTGTGTGTGTGTGTGTGTGTGTGTGTGTGTGTGATGGGTAGGTTTAGGGGCAGGGGCAGGGGCAGTGTAGGGGGAAAGAATATACAGTTTGTACAGTATAAAAACCATTACGGCTATGGAGAGTCCCCACAAAGATAGTGAACTAGACGTGTGTGTGTGTGTGTGTGTGTGTGTGTGTGTGTGTGTGTGTGTGTGTGTGTGTGTGTGTGTGTGTGTGTGTGTGTGTGTGTGTGTGTGTGTGTGTGTGTGTGTGTGTGTGTGTGTGTGTGTGTGTGTGTGTGTGTTGTGTGTGTGTGTGTGTGTCTTCACTATTTGTCAGTCATTATGTATCTCGTCAGTGCGGCTGTAAACCCCCAGGGCTCAGATTACACTGAATATATGAATTCATGTGATGGGGATTCTCATAATCAGTGGAAATGAGTCTGAACATGAAAGCACTCATATCTCAGATTCAGAGTCAGTGATGTTCTGCCATCTAGTGGATGATTTATTCCATAACTTATTTTACATGACAGCAGCACCTGCTCTACTAGAGGAAGTGTAGCCTCAAAATAATATTTAATGACATATGAGTCCTAAATATTTTTATGTCGTTTTATAAACCAATGAAAGTCATGCAATATTGCGAGTCTGTTATTTTTTATTTTAGTAGCCTAATATTTTTGTACTGTTTGTTTGTTTCTATTTATTAATATGTTGAGTTAACGTTTTAACATTTTCAGTTTTCATTCTAATTTTAGTATTTCTGGTATTTTTCATTTTAGTCATTCCGTTACATATATATATTTTAAATATGTCTATTCATCTTTAGTTTTTGTCTTTTTAGTACATCAACCTAAATGTATTTTGTTTTAAGTGTGTCATCTAATACGTATATTTTATTTTCACCTTAATTTTAATTACCTAAATAAAAAATATTTGATTTGAATAGTTTTATTTTTAGATAACGATAACAACACGGTTCTGAGCTGTTTTAGTAATTTCATTAAATGTTTTTGTACATTTTTATTATTTTTGAAAATATTTTTATTCAGCCTTCGTTTATTTTATTTCAGTTTTAATAATTATAGTATTTTAACTAAAATTACTCAACATTTAAGGTTTTACATATTCATATTTTATTTCAGATTTATTTTAATTACCAAAATGTAAAAAATACACATTTTTAAAAGTTTTACTTTTAGTTTTTGATACCGATAACAACACTTTATATATTTGTTAGTCATTTTATAACATGATTTTATATATTTTTAAATAACATTTCTATTTAGCTTTTGAGCAATTATATTCTGCTAAATTTTTTTTTCATTTGTAACTTTTCTTTCAACGTGTTTACGTTTTTTCATTTTATTTCACCTTAATTTCATTAACCAGACATTAAATAAACATTAAAAATACATTTAATAACTTTGTTTCTAATTTTATTCATAACAACACTGTTGTAAATGTAGTAATTTTGTTAAATGCTTTTATAATTTTGATTAAAGTGCTATTTTTATGCAGCTTTCATTTATTTTTATTTCAGTTTTAGTTTTAATAAGTATAATACTTCTAACTAAAGTAACTAAAATTAAAATGTACTAATTTAAAAAATACTAATTTCTGATTTTTCTCTTTTGTATTTTTTAAAAAAGAATATTACGTTTAGCTTTAATTTATTTTTTAGCAATTATAGTACTTCAACTAAAATTACTCAACATTTCTAATTTTCCTAGTTTTTCTATCTTATATTAATATTTTATTTTTGATTTAAAAAAAAAAAAAAAAAAAAAAAAATATATATATATATATATATATATATATATATATATATATATATATATATATATATATATATAGTTTTATTTTTAATTTTTGATAACGAATGATGTACTTGGTTAGTCTTTTTTTATTTCTTTAATTTTTTTACATGCTTTTGTATTTTGTAAGGAATATTTAGATTAGATTATGATAATATTCATATTTCATTTCACCTTTATTTAAAAAAAATATTATAAATGACCTATTTTGAGTCGTTCTGTTCAGTATGAGCAGTGTTGTGTGATGACAGAGTTTCCTCCTCCAGTGTCTGTAGATTCAGTAATCGTGTCTTGTGTTGTCATGCTGTAAGTGTTTGTGCAGTGAAGGTCAGAGGTCAGTTGTGTGTGGTGAGCAGAGGGCATGACTGAATTACTCTTGCGTTGTGTTGGGATGGCTCGGGTCCAGTGCTGTAATTCAGCGTGAGATTAGCTGACCGTCCGCAGGCTCACGTGATCTTCTCAATGCCAATCCGGCGCTGAGGGCTTTCGGAGGTGTTTATTTCTGTGGCTCACGTCTCCAGGATGGATATTTTGGGAGAATTTGATTCACGTCCAATTTGCATTCTAAAGCTGTGAGGCGCCTTAAGGGAGACGGAGGGAAATGTGTTTATTCTGTTGATGGAAATTCCTTCAAGAGCTGCTATGAGGATGCGAGTGTGACACAGGGCCGGTAGCAACTCATCAGGCCTTTTGACTTTAAACAGGAAAGAATTATGCAAATCATTCGGTTTCACCTTTTAAGGGTTCTTTAAGATTGAGTCCAGAACCCTAGAGTTCCAAATAGAACCCCATAGTGATGATGTCATAGTTACCAAAGTTTCAGGACGACTGGTTTGAATTAGTTTTCTGTCTTTATTTAAGCTGTTGTTGATTTTGAGGGCTTATATTTTTGCATAAGCATTTATTAATGTGTTAATCGCTGCTAGACTTACTAAGGCTGTGTTTATTCACAACTCTTGAATTGAAGTTTGAATAAATGCAGGTGAGAGCACATCACTATTGTTTTAATAATCTTGAATCTAGAATCCCTCTTGCAGTGACATCTCTTCTCTGATGGTGAGGGCGGGGCAACCTGTCACTCACATGAGATCAGCCAATAGCAAACCAAAACCATTCAATAAATTCCCCACAGATAAAATCAAGCCCCGGCCAACATTTGTTCTCGTTTGAGAAGCGTTGCACTCGGATATACACTATATTGCCAAAAGTTTTGGGACGCCTATACCTTTAAATGCACATGAGCTTTAATGCCCGTAGGGTTTAATATGGAGTCGGTCCACCCTTTGCAGCTCTAACAGCTTCAGCTCTTCTGGGAAGGCTTTCCTCAAGGTTTAGGAGTGTGTTTATGGGAAATCTTCTAGAAGCGCATTTGTGAGGTCAGGCACTGATGTTGGACGAGAAGGCCTGGCTCGCAGTCTCCGCTCTAATTCATCCCAAAGGTGTTCTATCGGGATGAGGTCAGGACTCTGTGCAGGCCAGTCCAGTTCCTCCACACCAAACTCGCTCATCCATGTCTTTATGGAGCGACGCTTTGTGCACTGGAGCGCAGTCATGTTGGGACAGGAAGGGCCCCAAACTGTTCCCACAAAGTTGTGAGCATGAAATTGTCCAAAATGTCTTGGTGAAACATTAAGAGTTCCTTTCACTGGAACTAAGGGGCCAACCCCTGAAAAACAACCCCACCCCATAATCCCCCCTCCACCAAACTTTACACTTGGCACAATGCAGTCAGGCAAGTCCCGTTTCCCTGGCAACCGCCAAACCCAGACTCGTCCATGGGATGGTCAGACAGAGAAGCGTGATTGGTCGTTCTGCTCTAGAGTCCAGTGGTGGCGTGCTTTACCCCACTGCATCCCACGCTTTGCATTGCTCTTGGTGATGTAAGGCTTGGATGAGCTGCTCGGCCATGGAAACCCATTCCATGAAGCTCTCTCCGCACTGTTCTTGAGCTCATCTGAAGGCCACAGGAGTTTGGAGGTCTGGAGCGATTGACTCTGCAGAAGTTTGAGTTCCCTGAGCTCCTGAGAGCGACCCATTATTTCACAAATGTGTGTAGAAGCGTCTGCATGCCTAGTGCTTGATTTATACACCTGTAGCCATGAAGGGATTGAACACCTGAACTCAAGGATTTGGAGGGGCATCCCAATTCTTCTGGCAATATACAGTCCCTGACAAAAGTCGTGTGGCTTATCTATTTTGTAGAAACACCTGCTATTAACCTGATTTTTAATTCATCAATTGGTGTTAGAAATAGCTCATATGAAAAGCTAAAACCCTCCCAAATGATGTTTAATGCACCGAAATAAATTAGTTTCACTGAAAAAAGATTTATCATTTAATCAAGACAGAAAGGTCAAGACAAAAGTTTTGTCGCCTATACAGAAATTGAACAAATTTACTGCAAATACAAAAATATGTCAGCAAATTAAGTAGTGGTGCTGTGAGATCCAAATGTAATATCTTGTATGACTTCCATGAGCTTGAAGGACTGCATCCATGCGGTTTGGCAAGGACTCATACAATTTATTGATGAAGTCATCAGGAATAGCAAAGAAAGCAGTCTTGCATGCCTCCCAGAGTTCATCAATATTCTTTGGTTTGGTCTTCCATGCTTCCTCTTTCATCCCACCCCACATATGCTCAATGATGTTCATGTCTGGTGACTGGGCTGGCCAATCCTGGAGCATCTTGATCTTCTTCTTCTTCGAACTTTGAAGTGGAGATGGAAGAATGCGATGGAGCTCCATCCTGCTGCAGAATTTGGCCTCTTTTATGGTTGGGAATATAAGAGGTAGCTAAGATGTCTTGGTATTTTAGACTATTGAAGTTGCCTTCCACCCTGCAGATCTCTCGCACACCCCCATACTGGATGTAACCCCAGACCATGATTTTTCCCCACCAAACTTCACTGTTTTCTGGGTGAATCTCGGATCCATGGGCTCCAGTAGTTCTCCTGCAATATTTGCGACTGTGGTGTAATTCAACAGAAGATTCATCTGAAAAATCCTTCTGCCACTTTTCCAGCGTCCATCCTTTAGCAGGCTGTGGGTTTGGCAAATGCCATACGGTTTTTCAATTGTCTTTGTTTAGTGCTGGCTTCTGGGCACTGATTCGACCATGGAGGCCATTTCGAGACAGAATCCGACAAACTGTTCTGGTTGACACAGGGACTTCAGGTGAGCAGGTCTCGTGGAGCTGCAGTGGAAAATGGGCTGGCCTTGGATTTGAGCCAACAAACGATCCTCTCGAGCAGTTGTCTTGCAGGGTCTGCCTGACCTGGGTTTGTCATAAACGCCTCCAGTCTCTTCAAATCTTTTTTATCCTCTGTACTTGACGCTGAGACACTTTGAAGGTGTCTGCCACATCAGCAGATATAATATCCCTGAAGATGCCATGATGGCGCCGCTATGTTTGGCCGCCACTTGCTCGCCTGTTTTTCCGTGTTTGTCTTCGCTACAGTCTCGCCACTTACTGTTTATGACCGCACCACGCTACTGGAATTGCGTTTCACAACTTACCGCCTCCTGAACTCACAGTCCTTTAATCTTCCACCACCATTGTTGTCATTAATTCCCCCTTCTCTCTGAGACGCCCTGTCTGTCTGCTACCAGGCAGTAAGCGCCGCAGAAGGCGGGTCGGAGAGGCGGACAACATGTCAGGCTGAGGATTTACCTGGATTCATCGTCGCAGAGGTGTGGAAATCAGCCTGGATTTGGCGACGCTAGAATATCGCGAATGCTACCGGTGGCTTCGCCGTAAGCCCCTTCACTGGCGCCCTTCTCCGTGCTCCCGCCGTGTTGGAACATCCACCCGGGTTGCATCCATGGAAACCTCCGTCCGATTCCGTTACATCGCCGCCTGTCAACAGCTTGACTACGCTCCACATGGCACTTTGCAACACCAGATCACTCAATAACAAAACATTTGTCCTCAATGACATCATCTCTTCTCATAATCTGGATTTGTTTTTCCTCACTGAAACCTGGCTTCCCCCAGGTGACGTCAGTGCTTTCTCTGAGCTCCTCCCATCTGGCTACCTTTACCTAAACTCCCGCGCAAGCGGGTAGGGGCGGGGGGATAGCCACCGCACATAGACAGTCCCTGAAGTGTCGCCAGTTGTCCACTAGAGGGTATTCCAGCTTTGAGCTGCAAGTATTTGTACTAACACTACCCAGTCCTATTCTTTGTGCAGTAATTTACCGGCCGCCCAAATTAAATAAGGTTTTCTTAACTGAGTTCTCAGAGTTCCTAACTGAGTTTCTGGCAAAGTTTGATAACATTTTAATTTGTGGTGATTTTAACATTCATGTTTGCTGCCCCTCTGATAAACCAGCTAATGATTTTAAGGCACTTTTAGCTTCATTAGATCTGGTTCAGTCCATATCTGGTCCTACTCATAGGTTAGGTCACACTCTTGACCTTATCATAACTCGTGGGGTGATTGTGACAGCTTGTGAGGTTGTGGATTTTGCCATCTCCGACCATTCCTCATTCAATTTGACATCTGTGCTGTTACACCAGAACCTACAACTACTGCCCCTCATCGCTGTCGCATTATCACCTCATCTACTGTTGAAGATTTTATTGCTTCATTTTCCGCTTCTGACTTTGCTTCTGTTGAGTTAGCATCACCTTTTTGCCCGGACCATTTCATTTCTTCCTTCAACACCATCTGCTCCCAGATTATGGACTCTGTTGCACCCTTTAAGGTGAAGTCGACTAATGGTCCTCTGGACCCGTGGCTCAATGATACAACTAGGTCCCTTAGGCGCCGATGCAGACAGTTCGAGCGAAAATGGAAGAAGGATAGATTGCAGGTGTCATTGGAGATGTTTAGAGACAGTCTGACCACATATCAGAAAGCACTGAAAGAAGCTAAAGGACAATACCTCTCTCATCTCATCAACAGCAATAGCCACCGCCCTGGAATCTTATTCAATACTATTAATTCTGTTATTAATCCGGTGTCTGTATCCTTGATTGATGTATCTGAAAGAACATGTAATGCATTCAAGCAATATTTTGTGGACAAGGTCTTGGCTGTTAGGCAATCCATTATTCAAGACTCTACTGTTGTCATGCCGTCTCGTGCGGCGCAATGTGTGCTAGAGAACTTTGAGGCAGTTACTCTTGGGGAGCTCAAAAAGCTGTCCTTGAGTTGAAACCTACCACCTGCCCTTTAGACATTGTTCCTGCAAGGATTCTGAAGGAGGCTGTTGACACCACTGGTCCCTGCCTTGTCTCCTTCATAAACAGCTGTCTTACTTTGGGTACTGTTCCTACAGTTCTCAAACATGCCATCATTAGACCGTTGCTTAAGAAACCCAACCTTGACCCTCCATTCTATCAAACTTCCGACCTATTTCTCACCTATCATTTCTGTCAAAGTTGATGGAGAAGCTTGTTTACTCCCAGCTCCAGGCTCATCTGCAATTACACAGCATTGGGGATACATTCCAATCTGGTTTCAGGACCAGGCATAGTACTGAATCTGCGTTACTGAGGGTACATAATGACATTCTTGAAACACTTGACAGAAAAAACTCTATGGTTCTAGTTTTACTGGACCTTACCGCTGCATTTGACACTGTGGATCATGCAATTCTCATTTCTCGTCTACAACATGTTGCTGGTCTGCAGAAAGTGGTGCTGAATTGGTTCTCATCATACCTCACTAATAGAACCTTTTCAGTAATGCTCAATGACTTTGCCTCCTCAGTTGCCCCTATGTCATCTGGAGTACCGCAGGGTTCCATTCTCGGTCCTATTCTGTTTTCACTCTATATTGCCACTTGGGCAACTCATCTCCAGACACAACGTTAATTTTCATTTCTATTCCGACGACCTCCAGATTTACCTCCCTGTGATTCTGAGTAATCGTCATCACTGGATCCTCTCTATAATTGTCTTCAGGACATCAAACAGTGGCTTTCCCAGAATTTCCTTCATTTAAACGAGGAAAAGACTGAGTACATCCTGTTCAGCCCGGATTCATCTAATAGTGCTTGTAGCTTTGGTCCTATGACACCTCAGTTTGCTCCGTTTGTACGTAACCTGGGTGTTATTTTGGACAAAAACATGCAGTATGATAAACAGATTGGTGCAGTAGTGAAGGCGAGTTTTTACCAGCTACGACTTCTTAGTAAGGTCAAATATTTTTGTCCAGAGCCGACCTTGAAAAAGCAATTCACGCCTTCATCAGCTTGAGGATCGACTACTGTAATGCCCTCTATACTGGACTAAATACATCACTCATACATCGACTGGCCTTCAACTGGTACAAAACGCAGCCGCACGTCTTCTAATACATCGAAACGGTCACACATCACCCCGGTCCTCCGCTCGCTTCACTGGCTTCCAGTGCAGTTTATGGTGGAGTATAAAATTCTGTTGTTTGTGTTTAAGGCCATCCATGGTTTGGCCCCAGTATACCTCACTGAACTAGTAAAAACATATCAGCCAGCCAGAACACTCCGTTCCTCTGATCAGATTTCTCTGGTTACCCCAACATACAGGTATAAAAAGTTTGGAGGCCGGTCATTTAGTGTTCAAGGACCAAAGTTGTGGAATGCACTCCTGTGCACCTCCAAACATCACGGTGCTGAGCGTTTTCAAAACACATCTGAAAACACACTTTTTTAATCAAGCCTTTGACTCTTAGTGCTGGTCTTGATTGGTTGGACTTGTTTTTATGTTGTCGTTTGATGCTTGTTTTGGAAAGCGCCTTGTGCACCTTTTGGCTGCTGTAAGGCGCTATATAAATAAAAATTGATTGATTGATTGATTGAGCAGTGGATCTGGTCTTCAGCCTCTTGATAATCTTTAGTCTCAGGGTGAATCTTAGGCATGTTTGCAGAGGTCTAGTTGCAGTTGATGTGAAGGTCTAGTGCACTGGGGATCTTTTTATACACACCTGAGATCTAATTGATCCATTATTAGTCACAGGTGAAGCTCATATGACAAGGCGACAACACTTATGTCTTTGCAAAAATTGACTCAATGGGCTTTACCAAGCTGTGAATATTAGAATATTTTTTGACAGTTTGATTTTGCACTGAAACATTATTACAAAAGCTGTTGGGATTAAAATGAGCCATTTCTTGTAAAATAATCTTGATAAGAAATATATTTCAGCGGCACCAGTTCAATTTGTACACAAGCGACAAGACTTCTGTCAGGGATTGTAGTGTATGTCACTATAGGGAAGAAAAGACTTCAGTTGCATCCTGACTGTAATCGTATAACTCCAGAATGATTTGTATTTAATTGTTTTGCTTTTCTTGTATGCATTTATTCTACAATTTAAGACAGAATGGTGTTTTTGTTTTTGGTAATATATTCCTGAAGGAATGGTTCCACTCATATCTGCCTCCTCTCTCGCTGTGTTAAACCCGAAGGCCAGACGCAGGTCAGCTTTTTCAGTGTTTGTTAACATTGGTCTTCAGCCTCGGGGAGAGTCGGAGAAAGCCGCGGGTCAGAGCGGGTCACATCTGCTGCTGTCACCAATAAATGTGTGTGAAACCAAAACACACAGATGGCCGAGAGAGAAAGAGAAAAGCGCTCTGTCACAGTGAGTCACCGTATAAATGAGTGTTACATCACCTCTGCAAGACACCCTGTGTGTCTAAGATTTTTATAATGTTTTGGAGTCTCTTCTGCTCACAGAGGCTGTGTGTATTTCTGTGTTTTATTGATCAAAAATACAGTAAAAATTATGAAATAGTATTCCAGTGTAAAGTAGCTGCTTTCTATGTGAATACGATCATCATTTCTGAGAGAAATAGTAAAGGTGAATGCATATACCAATAAGTTCTCCGTTTAGGATTGGAACGAATTCAACCCAAGCGCTCTTTGGTGACGAGGATGATTACGTTGTTATCTGTCCATCATTGTATATAAAGCCCGCCCTGACAATCTGATTGGTCCGAACAGTTTGTCCGACCTCAAATGTTGTGAGCGGGGCTAAGTTCGGCTGGCATCCAGGCTATGTATGATGCTGATTTTTACTGCATTATTCATTAAATATTCAAGAAACTTTCAAATAAATTGTGTTCAAAATACAGTACAAATTGCATTGAAAAGTTTGGGGTCCGTATGATTTTATAATGATAAATTATTACACTTTATTGTGTTAGTATGCATTCACCTTTACAATTTCTCTCAGAAATGATGATCGTGTTAGTAAATAGTCCGTGTATCCTTACATTATTTTTCACATCGGCAAAGATCGTTTACACTCATCTTCTTCTACTACTTCCAGCATGTGTGCAGTTGAGTTCTGTTGACAGCAGTGCGTTATGCATCGTTCATGAACGATTTGTTCTTTTTGAACTAATATTAACAATGACTGGAGTTGTCTCAGAGAGCGGTTTGTTCAGTGTGTGTTGAGCGTGCATGCGCTACAGACCATCAGTTCAGCACAGGATCTTCTGCACTCAGCCGACGGGGCTGTGAGAACCAATGACTCAAACCTGAAGGCTCGAGAGCTGAGCTAATCGATTCTGTTTCCGGGACTGCATGCATTGCATATAAGGCTGTCACGGCCCAGATCAGACACTGATGACGGAACGACTTGACCCCGAAGACAGGAGAGGTGTAACGTTACTAATCTTTCCAGGGAACAGACAGGATTAAATGTGAAGAGCGACTGGGATTCGGAGGTGAGGTGAACTAACAGACACAGCTCAGCAATTCATGAATCATTTCTTAAAGTTTGGCCTCGGCTGCATTAGCTTATTATTTATTTTTTATTCCAAATGTGATCAACGTTTGCATAAGCACTAGATGTGTTGGGAAATTTAACATGTGACATTTTAATTATATTCTTACGGAAGCCCTGAACCACCAAGTAAAAAAAAAATCAGTAAAAAAATAAATAAAATAAATCTAGATTTTCGAGTTTAAAGTTGATATTTCAAGATTAAAGTCGAAATATTTTGAGAATAAAGTCAAAATTACAAACAGGAGTTTTCAATCTGCGAGCGCCTAGCGAGGCTCAAGAAGAATGATTATAGGCCTGAACTGCTGTGATTGTGAATATAATTAAATAAACCCTTTTATCAATATTATCTTATACATTAATAATCTGTCCTGAGATCATAAAATCCCCGCACTTTTTCGGGTGTTCACGTAAAAGATTTCTATGGGTCAATGTGGATAAATCGAGATTTAAATTCAGAGAGACACAATATGCGTGACCTGACGGATTTGGATTATGGAATAATGAGATGATAACGTGAGCCTTATGTAGTGTAACTTCGACAGTTTAAAGCCACAGGCGCTCTCACGCAGAACGGTCAAACGGTCTCAAGAAATGAAATTCCAGTAAATGGAAAAAAATCATCCAGCTAAATTGAATAAAAAGTAGAAACATTGTGACTGATGAAACATGAGGACAATTAACACACGATGTGATCATATATGGTTTATGTGTGTTTTTCAAGCCATCAATATTTCCATATTTATATGAATA
Source organism: Gobiocypris rarus (assembly GCA_023029165.1). Lineage (NCBI taxonomy): Eukaryota > Metazoa > Chordata > Actinopteri > Cypriniformes > Gobionidae > Gobiocypris > Gobiocypris rarus. Next base: position 40,592,113 of record CM040927.1, on the reverse strand, counting down.
ATGCAGTGTTAATTGCCATAGCATCTCGTCGAAGAAAGATCTGCATCTGCTCCATAGCAACGTTTGCAGTCCCACTATCGGAACGGATCCTTCTAGGACAACCATCTCTATTCTTTACTGTCTCAATAAAATCTGTTGCAATGACTTTCGGGTAATTATTGGTGGAATACACTTTCAACCACATCACATTTCGTAAGAATCCAAGCAGAAGCCGTGCATTTTAATCTTATCGTTCGAGTCAATGTGCAACATGAAGTTTGGACCAGGATTGTGTACATCCTCCGGCGGTCTTTCTTACACTGGTAAAAAACAACCCAGTGTTAAGTCAAATATGGACTAACCCAGCAATTGGGCTGTTTTAACCCAGCGATTAGGTTGTTTTAACCCAGCGATTGGGTTGTTTTAACCCAGCGATTAGGTTGTTTTAACCCAGCGATTGGGTTGTTTTAACCCAGCGATTGGGTTGTTTTAAAACAGCGATTGGGTTGTTTAAACCCAGCGATTGGGTTGTTTTAAAACAGCGATGGGGTTGTTTAAAACAGCGATTGGGTTGTTTTAAAACAGCGATGGGGTTGTTTTAACCCAGCGATTGGGCTGTTTTAAAACAGCGATGGGGTTGTTTTAAAACAGCGATTGGGTTGTTTTAAAACAGCGATGGGGTTGTTTTAACCCAGCGATTGGACTGTTTTAACCCAGCGATTGGGTTGTTTTAAAACAGCGATTGGGTTGTTTTAACCCAGCGATTGGACTGTTTTAACCCAGCGATTGGACTGTTTTAACAGCGATTGGGTTGTTTTAACCCAGCGATTGGGTTGTTTTAACTTAGCGATTGGGTTGTTTTAAAACAGCGATGGGGTTGTTTTAAAACAGCGATTGGGTTGTTTTAACAGCGATTGGGTTGTTTTAACCCAGCGATTGGGTTGTTTTAACCCAGCGATTGGGCTGATTTAACCAATCGATTGGGCTGGTTTAACCAGCGATTGGACTGTTTTAACTTAGCGATTGGGTTGTTTTAAAACAGCGATTGGGTTGTTTTAACCCAGCGATGGGGTTGTTTTAACCCAGCGCTTGGACTGTTTTAACCCAGCGATTGGGTTGTTTTAAAACAGCGATGGGGTTGTTTTAACAGCGATTGGGCTGTTTTAAAACAGTGATGGGGTTGTTTTAAAACAGCGATGGGGTTGTTTTATCCCAGCGATTGGGCTGTTTTAAAACAGCGATGGGGTTGTTTTAAAACAGCGATTGGGTTGTTTTAAAACAGCGATGGGGTTGTTTTAACTTAGCGATTGGGTTGTTTTAAAACAGCGGTTCGGTTGTTTTAACCCAGCGATTGGGTTGTTTTAACCCAGCGATTGGGTTGTTTTAAAACAGCGATGGGGTTGTTTTAAAACAGCGATTGGGTTGTTTTAACCCAGCGATTGGGTTGTTTTAACCCAGCGATTGGGCTGATTTAACCAAGCGATTGTGCTGGTTTAACCCAGCGATTGGACTGTTTTAACCCAGCGATTGGGTTGTTTTAAAACAGCGATTGGGTTGTTTTAACCCAGCGATGGGGTTGTTTTAACCCAGCGATTGGACTGTTTTAACCCAGCGATTGGGTTGTTTTAAAACAGCGATGGGGTTGTTTTAACTCAGCGATTGGGCTGTTTTAAAACAGCGATGGGGTTGTTTTAAAACAGCGATTGGGTTGTTTTAAAACAGCGATTGGGTTGTTTTAACCCAGCGATGGGGTTGTTTTAACCCAGCGATTGGACTGTTTTAACAGCGATTGGGCTGTTTTAAAACAGCGATGGGGTTGTTTTAAAACAGCGATGGAAAGAAATCTGCATCTGCTCCATAGCAACGTTTGCAGCCCCACTATCGGAACGGATCCTTCTAGGACAACCATCTCTATTCTTTACTGTCTCAATAAAATATGTTGCAATGACTTTCGGGTAATTATTGGTGGAATACACTTTCAACCACATCACATTTCGTAAGAATCCAAGCAGAAGCCGTGCATTTTAATCTTATCGTTCGAGTCAATGTGCAACATGAAGTTTGGACCAGGATTGTGTACATCCTCCGGCGGTCTTTATTCTCGTAACACTCTAAAAATTCTGGGTAAAAAACAACCCAGTGGTAAGTCAAATATGGACTAACCCAGCAATTGGGCTGTTTTAACCCAGCGATTAGGTTGTTTTAACCCAGAGATTGGGTTGTTTTAACCCAGCGATTGGGCTGTTTTAACCCAGCGATTGGGTTGTTTTAACCCAGCGATTGGGTTGTTTTAACCCAGCGATTAGGTTGTTTTAACCCAGCGATTGGGTTGTTTTAACCAGCGATTGGGTTGTTTTAAAACAGCGATTGGGTTGTTTTAACCCAGCGATTGGGTTGTTTTAAAACAGCGATGGGGTTGTTTTAAAACAGCGATTGGGTTGTTTTAAAACAGCGATGGGGTTGTTTTAACTTAGCGATTGGGCTGTTTTAAAACAGCGATGGGGTTGTTTTAAAACAGCGATTGGGTTGTTTTAAAACAGCGATGGGGTTGTTTTAACCCAGCGATTGGACTGTTTTAACTCAGCGATTGGGTTGTTTTAAAACAGCGATTGGGTTGTTTTAACCCAGCGATTGGACTGTTTTAACCCAGCGATTGGGTTGTTTTAACTCAGTGATTGGGTTGTTTTAACCCATAGTTTGGGTTGTTTTAAAACAGCGATGGGGTTGTTTTAAAACAGCGATTGGGTTGTTTTAACCCAGCGATTGGGTTGTTTTAACCCAGCGATTGGGTTGTTTTAACCCAGCGATTGGGCTGATTTAACCAATCGATTGGGCTGGTTTAACCAGCGATTGGACTGTTTTAACCCAGCGATTGGGTTGTTTTAAAACAGCGATTGGGTTGTTTTAACCCAGCGATGGGGTTGTTTTAACCCAGCGCTTGGACTGTTTTAACCCAGCGATTGGGTTGTTTTAAAACAGCGATGGGGTTGTTTTAACCCAGCGATTGGGCTGTTTTAAAACAGTGATGGGGTTGTTTTAAAACAGCGATGGGGTTGTTTTATCCCAGCGATTGGGCTGTTTTAAAACAGCGATGGGGTTGTTTTAAAACAGCGATTGGGTTGTTTTAAAACAGCGATTGGGCTGGTTTAACCCAGCGATTGGACTGTTTTAACCCAGCGATTGGGTTGTTTTAAAACAGCGATTGGGTTGTTTTAACCCAGCGATGGGGTTGTTTTAACCCAGCGCTTGGACTGTTTTAACCCAGCGATTGGGTTGTTTTAAAACAGCGATGGGGTTGTTTTAACTCAGCGATTGGGCTGTTTTAAAACAGTGATGGGGTTGTTTTAAAACAGCGATGGGGTTGTTTTATCCCAGCGATTGGGCTGTTTTAAAACAGCGATGGGGTTGTTTTAAAACAGCGATTGGGTTGTTTTAAAACAGCAATGGGGTTGTTTTAACCCATTGGGTTGTTTTAAAACAGTGGTTCGGTTGTTTTAACCCAGCGATTGGGTTGTTTTAACCCAGCGATTGGGTTGTTTTAAAACAGCGATGGGGTTGTTTTAAAACAGCGATTGGGTTGTTTTAACCCAGCGATTGGGTTGTTTTAACCCAGCGATTGGGCTGATTTAACCAGCGATTGTGCTGGTTTAACCCAGCGATTGGACTGTTTTAACCCAGCGATTGGACTGTTTTAACCCAGCGATTGGGTTGTTTTAACCCAGCGATTGGGTTGTTTTAACCCAGCGATTGGACTGTTTTAACCCAGCGATTGGGTTGTTTTAAAACAGCGATGGGGTTGTTTTAACAGCGATTGGGCTGTTTTAACCCAGCGATTGGGTTGTTTTAACCCAGCGATTGGGCTGATTTAACTTAGCGATTGGGCTGGTTTAACCCAGCGATTGGACTGTTTTAACCCAGCGATTGGGTTGTTTTAAAACAGCGATTGGGTTGTTTTAACCCAGCGATTGGGCTGTTTTAAAACAGCGATGGGGTTGTTTTAAAACAGCGATGGAAAGAAATCTGCATCTGCTCCATAGCAACGCTTTGCAGTCCCACTATCGGAACGGATCCTTCTAGGACAACCATCTCTATTCTTTACTGTCTCAATAAAATCTGTTGCAACACTAAAAACTCCTGGGTCAAAAATAACCCATAATGGGTTATTTTTGACCCAACTCCTAAGTTAAAAGGGACCAACTAATTTATGGGTTATTTCACCCAGAAAAATGGGTTATTCTTTTGACCCAATTTCTGGGTCAAATAGCTGACCCAAATTTTGGGTTAAAATAACCCAACATTGTAGTTAATATAACCCAACTTCTGGGTCAATATAACACCCCCAATATCTGGGTTGAAATAACCTAGAAATTAGTAGGTCCTTTTTAACCAAAATAACCAGCCAGGTAACCCTTATTTCAGAAAATAAAACGTCACACTTCAAGCTCTTTTACATTTTTATTGTATTAAATTCATTTCTACATAAAAACATGCAATTTGACCTATTCATTTTAGGTCACATTGTAATACTAAAAAACAAAAATAATAGAAGAACAAAAAACAAAATTTTTATTTTTATATTAAAAATATTTTATTTTATATTATATTAAAAAATGTTATATTAAAAAACAAAAATAAACAACTCGTTTGACAATTAAACATTCCTGCAATTAAGTAAGGCAGTCTTCAGAAACTTAACAGGATTTGATTCGGCTCCTCGATCTGATATATGGCTTGCTGCAGAAACTCCCATGCGGGAGCACACTGCTTGGGGTAGTTGATATCAAGGACATAAAATGCCTTGAAGCACACATCAACTGCCCCAAGCAGTGTAATCTGAGGAGTGCCTGACCAGCTAGTATAACAAACGCCTGAGAAGCACATTGCTGGGGATTTCCCAGTGCCAAGACATAGGGGAATGGCTTTACTTGTTGAAGATATTCCACCATATTTGTTCCAACCTAAAACAGACAGAGACAGACAAAAGAAAATGAATATTGTGCATTAGGTGAATTGTAAGCAAAATAATAGACTACCAGTTTATGTTATAATGCTGATACTAACTGGACAAGGAAATCAAATGAGCTGTGGTTCTTAGTTTTCATTTTGAGTGGGTCATGAATGTGTACAAGAAAATGTGGGTTGAGATTCACTGAGTAATACAACTTAAAATCTTTAACTTTCTAGTCAGATTGCTACCTTATGCCTAGTTCACACTAGGGCTGGGTAAAACATATTGATTTCTTGATTTGATTCTCACTTTTACAAAACAATATCAATTCTTTAATCCTAAGAATCTATTAGTCATCCTGTTTTGACATCTTGGATGACATGGCGGTGAGTAAATTACCAGCAAAAGTTTTTTTTTAAAGTAAACTAATCCATTAATTGTAGTGTTTATTCTCTAATGGAACAAAGTGATTGTTTTACTATGAAAATCAAAACGAGATCTAGGCGGTTTCCATGGGGCGAAACTAAGCAAGTGCACTCTGGGAGTTGTTGTCTTTCATCCACATTAGACAAAAATACATTTTCTGTCTTTTCTCAGTCTAGAAGGCACCAAATTCAAAAATAATTTCACATTTCTACTACATAAATGACCCAGTTTAAATAAAAAGCTTAATGCTAAATCACTGAAGTAATCCTTTAAAAACTAATTTGCTAGTTAACTGATCAACCAAGTTGATCTATACTGTCCAGTTTTTCTTTCATTAACCAATGACATAAATGCAAAGGTGAATATCTGATCCATTAATATGCATAATAGCTTAATGACAAGGCACACGTATCTTTTAACTATAAGTCTTAAAAAATGTTTAGGTATAGAGAGATGATATGAGGGCAGTAAGAGTAAAAGCTCACCTCTAAAAATCTCTATCAGCTCAGACAGCCGCCACTCAGTTAGCCTTTGAACAACAAAGCTGTCCATTTAAATGACCTGGAGAAAACATAACAATATAGAGGTTAACAACAATTTGTAGACTTGACCCACTTATTTAAATTTCAGACACATTATTTTCTATGAGTGAACACACCGACGGCGTCTCGCGGCGCCCAGCAACGACTCAGGACCTTCAAAATCCTGCAGCGCCACAGAGCGTCATGTAACGTTTTACATAGTTCTTTATTCAAATTTACACATTTGTCTCAAATTGTCGTTCTGGTTCGACTACCTTAACGTGCACGAAGTCGCCACTATCAGCACTATACTACTTATCATATTATTACCGGTATTATAAAATGAGATAAGTACAGCACAGTTTAAACGAGTACGATGTTGTCGCGACAGCCGTGGGCGGCTATGATTATCACGGCTCATTTTTTCAGCAAATGGTGCTAAACTTGCAACGACGACATGAACACAGAAATGTTTACGTTACATCGACACTGAAAATAGTAGCTTACCTTGAATACACGACGAAATTGCCTCGTCAGGTCATAACGAATCGCGAGCGAAGTGACGGTTGAAGAAACTAAATTTGAGAAAATCCTGAGAAAATCCCACAACAGCGGGGAGGTGCGTGAACCCATAACATGGGTTAACATAATCCAGAAACCCAAACAACCCAGGAATTGGGTCAAAATATTAGCAACGACTCAGGACCTTCAAAATCCTGCAGCGCCACAGAGCGTCATGTACATAATTCTGTATTAAATTTACGTATTTGTCTCAAATTGTCGTTCTGCAACAAATATTTAGTTTTACATTCATTTGAAATCAGCTGCTTGAATGAAAATTGCTGATGTTACTTTATTTTCAAGTGATATTCTCAATTCATTCAGTTAGCAGACGCTCTGAGGTAAAGTGTTCAGACTGCATAGCAGATTATACAGTACAATCATAACATAGTAACGTTACTGACATTAATTCCATAATGTCCTAAAACATAACAATATTGCTGGCCATAAACTGAGAAAGTGGCCGATAACGTTACCTCGAGTTGTCCCAGACGCGGCGCGGCGCTTCTCGTCCGGGGTTCGACTTACCTTAATGTGGCACGAAGTCGCCACTATCTGCACTAACGTTATACTACTTATCATATTATTACCGGTATTATAAAAATGAGATATGTACAGCACAGTTTAAACTATTAAGATTAAGTTGTCGCGACAGCCGCGGCCGCCTAACGTTCAACCACATAATTCCCACGGCTCATTTTTTCAGCAAATGGTGCTAAACTGACAACGAGGACATGAACACAGAAAAGTTTACGTTACATCGACACTGAAAATAGTAGCTTACCTTGAAAACACCACGAAGTTGCACCGAGGAAGCCCAGGTCAAAACGGTTCGAGCTCGTGAAGTGACGGTTGAAGCAACTGAACTTGAGAAAATCCCACAGCAGCGGGGAGGGCGGGGGTGCGTGAACCCAGAACATGGGTTACTCTTTGTAAAATAACCCAGAAACACAAACAACCCAGGAATTGGGTCAAAATATTAGCCCTATAACCCAGAAATTGGTTACTCTCTGAAAAAATAACCCATAATTTTAACCCAAGTCAAATAACCCAGAAAATGGGTTGAAGAAATAACCAGGAGTTTTTAGAGTGAATGACTTTCGGGTAATTATTGGTGGAATACACTTTCAACCACATCACATTTCGTAAGAATCCAAGCAGAAGCCGTGCATTTTAATCTTATCGTTCGATGTGCAACATGAAGTTTGGACCAGGATTGTGTACATCCTCCGGCGGTCTTTATTCTCGTAACACTCTAAAAATTCTGGGTAAAAAACAACCCAGTGGTAAGTCAAATATGGACTAACCCAGCAATTGGGCTGTTTTAACCCAGCGATTAGGTTGTTTTAACCCAGCGATTGGGTTGTTTTAACCCAGCGATTAGGTTGTTTTAACCCAGCGATTGGGTTGTTTTTAGCGATTGGGTTGTTTTAAAACAGCGATTGGGTTGTTTTAACCCAGCGATTGGGTTGTTTTAAAACAGCGATGGGGTTGTTTAAAACAGCGATTGGGTTGTTTTAAAACAGCGATGGGGTTGTTTTAACCCAGCGATTGGGCTGTTTTAAAACAGCGATGGGGTTGTTTTAAAACAGCGATTGGGTTGTTTTAAAACAGCGATGGGGTTGTTTTAACCCAGCGATTGGACTGTTTTAACCCAGCGATTGGGTTGTTTTAAAACAGCGATTGGGTTGTTTTAACCCAGCGATTGGACTGTTTTAACCCAGCGATTGGGTTGTTTTAACCCAGCGATTGGGTTGTTTTAACCCAGCGATTGGGTTGTTTTAAAACAGCGATGGGGTTGTTTTAAAACAGCGATTGGGTTGTTTTAACCCAGCGATTGGGTTGTTTTAACCCAGCGATTGGGTTGTTTTAACCCAGCGATTGGGCTGATTTAACCAATCGATTGGGCTGGTTTAACCCAGCGATTGGACTGTTTTAACCCAGCGATTGGGTTGTTTTAAAACAGCGATTGGGTTGTTTTAACCCAGCGATGGGGTTGTTTTAACCCAGCGCTTGGACTGTTTTAACAGCGATTGGGTTGTTTTAAAACAGCGATGGGGTTGTTTTAACCCAGCGATTGGGCTGTTTTAAAACAGTGATGGGGTTGTTTTAAAACAGCGATGGGGTTGTTTTATCCCAGCGATTGGGCTGTTTTAAAACAGCGATGGGTTGTTTTAAAACAGCGATTGGGTTGTTTTAAAACAGCGATTGGGCTGGTTTTAACCCAGCGATTGGACTGTTTTAACCCAGCGATTGGGTTGTTTTAAAACAGCGATTGGGTTGTTTTAACCCAGCGATGGGGTTGTTTTAACTCAGCGCTTGGACTGTTTTAACCCAGCGATTGGGTTGTTTTAAAACAGCGATGGGGTTGTTTTAACCCAGCGATTGGGCTGTTTTAAAACAGTGATGGGGTTGTTTTAAAACAGCGATGGGGTTGTTTTATCCCAGCGATTGGGCTGTTTTAAAACAGCGATGGGGTTGTTTTAAAACAGCGATTGGGTTGTTTTAAAACAGCAATGGGGTTGTTTTAACCCAGCGATTGGGTTGTTTTAAAACAGTGGTTCGGTTGTTTTAAGTTGTTTTAACCCAGCGATTGGGTTGTTTTAACTAGCGCATTGTTTTAAAACAGCGATGGGGTTGTTTTAAAACAGCGATTGGGTTGTTTTAACCCAGCGATTGGGTTGTTTTAACCCAGCGATTGGGCTGATTTAACCAAGCGATTGTGCTGGTTTAACCCAGCGATTGGACTGTTTTAACTTAGCGATTGGGTTGTTTTAAAACAGCGATTGGGTTGTTTTAACCCAGCGATGGGGTTGTTTTAACTTAGCGATTGGACTGTTTTAACCCAGCGATTGGGTTGTTTTAAAACAGCGATGGGGTTGTTTTAACCCAGCGATTGGGCTGTTTTAAAACAGCGATGGGGTTGTTTTAAAACAGCGATTGGGTTGTTTTAAAACAGCGATTGGGTTGTTTTAACCCAGCGATGGGGTTGTTTTAACCCAGCGATTGGACTGTTTTAACCCAGCGATTGGGTTGTTTTAAAACAGCGATGGGGTTGTTTTAACCCAGCGATTGGGTTGTTTTAAAACAGCGATTGGGTTGTTTTAAAACAGCGATGGGGTTGTTTTAACCCAGCGATTGGACTGTTTTAACCCAGCGATTGGGTTGTTTTAACCCAGCGATTGGACTGTTTTAACCCAGCGATTGGGTTGTTTTAACCCAGCGATTGGGTTGTTTTAACCCAGCGATTGGACTGTTTTAACCCAGCGATTGGGTTGTTTTAAAACAGCGATGGGGTTGTTTTAACCCAGCGATTGGGCTGTTTTAACCCAGCGATTGGGTTGTTTTAACCCAGCGATTGGGCTGATTTAACCCAGCGATTGGGCTGGTTTAACCCAGCGATTGGACTGTTTTAACCCAGCGATTGGGTTGTTTTAAAACAGCGATTGGGTTGTTTTAACCCAGCGATGGGGTTGTTTTAACCCAGCGATTGGACTGTTTTAACCCAGCGATTGGGTTGTTTTAAAACAGCGATTGGGTTGTTTTAACCCAGCGATTGGACTGGTTTAACCCAGCGATTGGACTGTTTTAACCCAGCGATTGGGTTGTTTTAACCCAGCGATTGGGCTGATTTAACCAAGCGATTGTGCTGGTTTAACCCAGCGATTGGACTGTTTTAACCCAGCGATTGGGTTGTTTTAAAACAGCGATTGGGTTGTTTTAACCCAGCGATGGGGTTGTTTTAACCCAGCGATTGGACTGTTTTAACCCAGCGATTGGGTTGTTTTAAAACAGCGATGGGGTTGTTTTAACCCAGCGATTGGGCTGTTTTAAAACAGCGATGGGGTTGTTTTAAAACAGCGATTGGGTTGTTTTAAAACAGCGATGGGGTTGTTTTAACCCAGCGATTGGACTGTTTTAACCCAGCGATTGGGTTGTTTTAACCCAGCGATTGGACTGTTTTAACCCAGCGATTGGGTTGTTTTAACCCAGCGATTGGGTTGTTTTAACCCAGCGATTGGACTGTTTTAACCCAGCGATTGGGTTGTTTTAAAACAGCGATGGGGTTGTTTTAACAGCGATTGGGCTGTTTTAACCCATTGGGTTGTTTTAACGCGATTGGGCTGATTTAACCCAGCGATTGGGCTGGTTTAACTTGCGATTGGACTGTTTTAACCCAGCGATTGGGTTGTTTTAAAACAGCGATTGGGTTGTTTTAACCCAGCGATGGGGTTGTTTTAACCCAGCGATTGGACTGTTTTAACCCAGCGATTGGGTTGTTTTAAAACAGCGATTGGGTTGTTTTAACAGCGATTGGACTGTTTTAACAGCGATTGGGTTGTTTTAACCCAGCGATTGGGTTGTTTTAACCCAGCGATTGGGTTGTTTTAAAACAGCGATGGGGTTGTTTTAAAACAGCGATTGGGTTGTTTTAACCCAGCGATTGGGTTGTTTTAACCCAGCGATTGGGTTGTTTTAACCCAGCGATTGGGTTGTTTTAACCCAGCGATTGGGCTGATTTAACCCAGCGATTGGGCTGGTTTGACCCAGCGATTGGACTGTAATAACCCAGCGATTGGGTTGTTTTAAAACAGCGATTGGGTTGTTTTAACCCAGCGATTGGACTGTTTTAACCCAGCGATTGGGTTGTTTTAAAACAGCGATTGGGTTGTTTTAACCCAGTGATTGGACTGTTTTAACCCAGCGATTGGGTTGTTTTAACCCAGCGATTGGGTTGTTTTAAAACAGCGATGGGGTTGTTTTAAAACAGCGATTGGGTTGTTTTAACCCAGCTATTGGGTTGTTTTAACCCAGCGATTGGGCTGGTTTAACCCAGCGATTGGGTTGTTTTAACCCAGCGATTGGGTTGTCTTAAGCAAATATTTAACCCAACGCAGGGTTAAAACAACCCAATCGCTGGGTTAAACCAGCCCAATCGCTGGGTTAAAACAACCCAATTGCTGGGTTAGTCCATATATTGACCCAACATTGGGTTAAAACAACCCAGCATTTTTTAGAGTGCATATTTCGACTTTATTCTCGAAACGTTTCGACTTTATTCGAACGTTTTTTTTTCAGATTTTTTTGTTTTACTTTGTGGTTTAGGGCTTCCGTATATTCTGCTTAAATGAATTGCAAAAAGATTTGTTCATTTTGCTGAATGCGATTCAAAGATCCGAGTCCGTAAAATGATCCGAACCATGCGTCGCTCATCATACGTCACTTACTCCGTTGCTCTGATTGGTTGTGGGTCTATCCAATTGAGGTCTTTCCTGGTTCTGTTGAAACACGCCCCATTAATCACAGCTCAAGTATATGTCTCTGCAGGTTAGTAATAGGCGTTACCTCATCAGTGGGTGTGGCCATAAACCGAGGGACAGTTTCAACTGTGTTACCTGATTTGCCCACGTCACAGTGTGGGTAGGGTTTAGGGGTGGGGTCGGGTGAAGGGGATCATTTTCATTGTGTGATTTATAAACACCCATCAGTTTGAAAACACCCACTAATTTAGAAACGCCAGTCTTGTTCCGCAGAGACCTCATACTTAGCCTGGCGTGGTCATACTCAATTCTAGTCTGGTACCGCTCCATTGGGCTTTGATTATGGGGCGTGTTTCAACCGAGCCAGGAAAGACCTCAATTGGATAGACCCACAACCAATCAGAGCAACGGAGCGATGCGTAACGTTAGTTATCAAATGTCAGCAGAACTGCACTGTTGCCAAGTCCGTGTTTTTCTCCATGTCCGCGGGTTGAAGCGACCCCAATTATGTGATTATATAAACCCAGGAATGCGAATTTTAGCAGGCAACCTTGCCAAAATAACATATTTTGCCAACCAAACGCCCTTTTTTCTGGAGAACCCCCCGGAAAGCTATTGTTTTGGGCTATAGTTTTGAGTAGCAATGGCGCAACATTGCAAGAAAAGCGTGGCGACCCTGTCTGCTGCACGCCGCTGGATTAAGTAACAAGAAAAGATGAGTGTAAACGATTGCCAGTGTTGTAATAAAAGAATTTAAGGATACACAGAGTACTTCCCAACACGATCATCGTTTCTGAGAGAAATAGTGAAGGTGAATGCATATACGAACAAGTTCTCCGTTTAGGATAAGA
>CM040927.1:40559566-40574566 GCA_023029165.1 Gobiocypris rarus | reverse complement strand
CCACAAACCCCTGTCTTGGGATATTGAAATGTTCACTGCGAGGTTTAATGGAAAAATCCAAATGTGCCTTTTCTAGTTAAACTTGGTCCTGATGTTAAAAGAGGCTCAAAGGGCGTTTGTTAAACCATCTGAAGGCACTTTCTACAGACTATGACATCATCACTCAGAAGATGGATCAGTGATTTATTGAATCGGATCCCTCTCTGAACCAGCAGAATCCGTATTTGCCATTATTACGCAGATTATGCAGTGATCCAAAAGTCTTAATAGATCTTCTTGTAGAAAGCCCCCTTAAGACTCCCATCTGTCCAAAGCATGCCTTGGTTTTATAGTCATGTTTGATCATTTCCTTATGAAGGATAGAACACACAAAAATGAGTATGCATGGAGTTTTGTTTGTGTAAACACATCAGCAACTTCTAACCCAAATGGAGAGGAACACACTGTAAAGACCCAGCTGTGCTTCACACATCTGCCAAACACACATTCCCCACGAATGCATTCAGGAAAATTGAGCACAATGATGACTCGAGTGACATCATAACGGAACTTAGAGGGTGTGTTTTGTAATCTGTGGAGTATTCCATTGGAATGAATGGGTCGCTATGGAGACCTTGGAATTTTGTGCTGTATGTGTGTCAAAAGTTTGAAAATAATTACCATTTTTAAAATATGTTTTTTCTTCTACTCACCAAGACTGCATTTACTTGATCAATAACACAGTAAAAACTGAAATTTAAAATAACAGAATGTATTTTTATATGTCATTTATTCTTGTGAATTTATTCCACAGAAAATATGAAGCAGCACGACTGTTTCCAACACTGATAATAATCATAAATGTGTGTTGATCATCAGATCCTCATATGAGAATGATTAGTGAAGGATCATGTGACACTGAAGACTGGAGTAATGATGATCAATTCACACTTTATATATTTACATAGAAAATGGGTATTTTAAAGTGTAATAATATTTCAAAACTTTTACTGTAGTTTTGCTCAAATAAATGCAAACCTGGTGAGCATGAGACTTTAAAAAATATTTAAAAAAGATATTAAAAACAGTGAAATATTATAATTTAAAGTGACTTTTGTATTTTGTATTTGGGTTAGTTATTCTTGCGATGCAAAGCTGAAATATATATATATATATAAAACAGTAATTGTCAATGGTTTTTTTGAAGGATCATGTGACTGAAAAATGCTGAAAATTCAGCTTTGATCACAGGATTAAATTACACTTTACTATATACTTTCATAGAAAACAGCTGATTTATACTGTAATAATATTTCACAATTTTTACTGTATTTTTGATCAAATAATTCAGCTTTGATCACAGGAATAAAATACACTTTACTATATACTTTCATAAAACAGCTGATTTATACTGTAATAATATTTCACAATTTTTACTGTATTTTTGATCAAATAAACACAGCTTTGGTGAGCAGAAGAGACTTCTTTAGAAGAAATTAAAACATAATTATTCCAAACTTTTAGCAGTGTTTGTGGGTATGTGTGTATGTATTTGTGTTCATGTATGTTTGACTCACTAGTTTCAGAGATTTTGAAGCCCACTGCACTGCACATGTCTCTATATCATGCATGCGATCGTTCACTCAATATGTCCTCTCCGTCCTCAGGAGAATGTTTCTCTGGCTGATGTTCTGTGTCTGAGGGACAGCGGGCTGTCGGAGCAGGAGTTGTGGGCGGTGTGTGTGGAGTGTGTGTGCTCTCTACAGAGCATCGCCCTCTCTCCGCTCTTTCACACCCTCTGCGTAACGCCCGACACGCTGGCCTTCAATGCTCACGGCAACGTGTGTTTCATGGAACAGCTCAACGGTGAGTCATCGGCTTCATGAGTCAAGCGTTTGCCTGGCTTTTTGGAAATATTGCTTTTAATGCACATCTCTACAAATGGATGGTTTTGACAGACGTGTCTTCATAAAGCTGGGAGAGTGTGATTTTATCCATGTGCATCTCACATGTGTTGGTGTGTTTCAGTGCTATTGTGCAGTCGGATAATGGGGGCATTCATTTGCATAATAATTAACAGATACAACACCCTCCCACGAGTGTGGAATTTCTGCCGTAAAGCATTATTAATGTGCATTTTGTGATTGTCTAAAACCGCTGAGACAAGAGACCACAGAGAGTCAGGATCATGTTAAGATAAAACAGCGTAAAAAATGCTAGAGTAAAAATGCTGTTAAACTGTTACTTTAACAAAATTGTAAATGGCTTAACATTAGGAACACTTTACAATAAGGTTCCATTTGTTAACATTATTAAACTACATTAGTTAACGTGAACTTACAACTAATACATTATTAATACACCAGAGCTAACATATAAACATTGTATTTTTTAACTAACTAAACTTAAATAAGATGTACTGCTGTAACAAATGTATTGCTCATTAGTATTAGCTAATGGGAGCTTATTTTAAAGTAATACCTGTAATTTTACTGTAAAATACTGTAAAATTTATGTTTTTGCAAGTAAATGCTACAAGTTACCATATAATATACTGTGAAAAACAGTAAAAGGACATTTCCAGACATCCCTGTGAACAAATGTACTGCTCATTGCTAGTTAATTAATGCCTTAACTAATGTTAACTAATGCGACCTTAAGAGTTAACTGTAATTTTACTGTAATGGTTTTGGCAGGTAAATGAATTACCATATAATTTACTGTAAAAGAAAACAGTAAAATGACATTCCCAGAAGTCCCTGCGAACAAATATACCACTCATCGCTAGTTAATGTTAATTAATGCCTTAACTAATGGGAGCTTTTTGTAAAGAGTTAACTGTAATTGCACTGTAAAATACTGTCAAATTTATGTTTTTTGCAAGTGAAAGCTACGATTTACAATATAATTTACTGTGAAAAACAGTAAAGTGACATTCACAGAAGTCCCTGCGAACAAACTCATTGCTAGTTAGATGTATGGTTTTAGCAAGAAAAATTATGAATGACCATATTTACTATAAATAAACAGTAAAAGGACATTCACAAGTCCCTGTGAACAAACTCATTGCTAGTTAATGTTAATTAGTGCCTTAACTAATAGGACCTTAGTGTAGAGTTAACTGTAACTTTACTGTAAAAATACTGTCAAATGTATGTTTTTTTGAAAGTTGAAAGCTACGATTTACATTATAATTTAAATTTACTGTGAAAAACAATAAAAGGACATTCCCGAAGTCCCTGCGAACAAATGTACTGCTCATTGCTAGTTAATGTTAATTCATTTCTTAACTAATGTTAACTAATGGGACCTTAATGCTTAACTGAGTAAACTGTAATTTTACTGTAATGGTTTTGGCAGGTAGAAATTATGAATTACCATATAATTTACTGAAAATCAGTAAAAGAACATTCCCAGAAATCCCTGCGGACAAATGTACTGCTCATTGCTAGTTAATGTTAATTAATGCCTTAACTAATTGGACCTTTTTGTAAAGAGTTAACTGTAATTTTACTGTAAAATACTGTCAAATTTATGTTTTTTGCTAGTGAAAGCTATATGATTTATAATAATTTACTGGTAAAAACGAAGGTACTGCTCATTGATAATTTATGGTATTTAATTTCTTAACTGATGTTAACTAATAGGACCTTAGTGTAAAGAGTTAACTGTAATTTTACTGTAAATACTGTCAGATGTATGGTTTTGGCAAGTAAAAACAATTAATTACCATATAATTTATTGTAAAAAACAGTAAAATGACATTCCCAGAAGTCCCTGTGAACAAAGGTACTGCTCATTGCTAGTTAATGTTAATTCATGTTTTAACTAATATTTACTAATGAGACCTTATAGTGTAAAGAGTTAAGTGTAATTTTACTGTAAAATACTGTCAAAATTATGTTTTTTGCAAGTAAAAACTATGAATTACCATAAAATTTACTGTGAAAAACAGATGATTATATTTGACATGGTTTTGTTTCTTCTTATTTTTGTTATCAGTAATGTACGTTATGGTGTTTTGTCTTAGAATTGTAAAATAAACCATCCCAAATATGCCATCCCAAATACCTGCAACATCAGGTCTCTTGATACTGGAGGAGAAGATATAAATGAGAACTACATACACACTGGTTTTATCCTCTAGTCCTGTTTTCAGCCTGAATGTCATTCTCAAAGACCACACCATAAACTTTCTAAATATACCGGTGAGTTCCTCTGCCCGAGGAGTTTCTGGAGGATCTGACACTTTCAGGAGGAGAAAGCCTGACCTATTTAACGGATCCAAACTCTGCAGAAGAGTCTGGAGGAGAGCATCTCTTCTCACCGTGCCCTAGTTAGACAGCGAGACGCTGCAGCAGAAAGCTCCTCTGTGACTTACACACTTATTCACTCTCTCTCTTATTGATGAAGGGAATATGATTACACATCACAGCCGGAGCTTTCATACTGTGGGTTTCTGCACACTTTGACCCATACGACTTCTCTTTTGGCGATTGTTTTATTGGTTAAGTGAATTATAAGTATTATGAGCACTCCTGAAATCAGATAAAACGCCAAATATTAAACACCAGTGTGTTTTTTATGAGAGTGCACTGCTACTTTAAAGTGCCCGTATTATGTTTTTTTTCCGGATATTTCGTATTCATGTAGTGTGTAATGAAGCGTTTTGTGAATGTTAAAGGTCTACAGAGTTTCAAAGAACAAAGAGCAAAGTTTTTGTCTCCTAAAATAAGAATCGATTCAGAACTGAAACGAGTCGTCAGTAATTGCAGTCTCACTAGGTGTGTAACTAATTTGCATATTGCCGCCCTCTGGTCTTGATTGGCTGAACAGTGTCTCTTTGCCCCGCCCTCAATCTCTGAGACTGGAAGAGTTTGGTTGCTGACGCTGTTCGAATCATAGTGTGTCAAGAGCTGAGATGCTGATATGCTAATGAGCGCTTGCTTTCTGACCAATCAGAGCAGAGCAGCTCTCAGAGAGGCGGGGTTTAGAGAGACTGAATCTTCTAATGAAGCGTTTCAGACTCTGAGAGAAAAGAGCTGATGCTGCAGTGGAGATTATGAGAGAATTACAGTGTTTTTGACCTCGGATGCATGAGAACCTGTCGCAGGAGATGGCAGAACAACATTAGGAATGTATAAATAGCATTTTTTGATTACATTTTAGTGATCAGGTGTACTATTTTTCACCTGGTGAATTAAATAGTTAGGGTTGAACCCTTAACCTTGGTGTTGCTAGCTCACAGTTTTTTTACACGTGGCTTTTGCATGGACAATCATTGGAAGTGTGAAAATGTAGTTTGATTTCTCTTGTGTTCTCAGATGATCCTGAAGGCTGTTTTGTTCCTCCGGAGTTGGATAAGACCGGATGCACGTTTGAGGTGAGGTGAACTTAATCTCAGGATCAAATCCACAGAACAGAGCGCATTTAAAACCTCACAAACTCAAACTATATAATGAGTGTCGATGTCTAATCATCGCCAGCCAAGGACATGTTATTTCAGTTAGATGAAGTAGGTAGAAGAACGTGGGTATCCTGCATTAGTGTTTTTCTAGTGTAGTTGATCTGTTCATCTATTCTGAACCAGCGACTGAGAGAAAAGAGCACATGATGCAGGGTACACATGAGGTCTAGAACACAGGAAGTTGAATATATATTCACAACGCAAGTCCTTGACGGTACGAGCGAGCTGCATGCATTCCTGTTCAGATGCTCAGATGATTGTGTAATACTCGAGTGATCTTGTTCTTGTTGGTGATGTTTGTATTGATGTGTGTATGCATGGAGATTGCCACTGTATGAAATGAGCAGAAGAACATCTGTCATGCTGTTGAGATTGTGTGGAGCGATGGGCCGAGAGGCCGTGTATTCCTCAGAGAAACTCGATTGATTGAATTCAAGCAGTTATTTGAGTGCTTGATGCTGCGCGCGAGAGCTTTCACTGCGTCTGTAGCGTTTCCAGTGCTTCATATTCCCCATCAGCCTCCGCCGAACATACACCAGAGGATGCCATGGAGTTCACAAATGAGAAGAAGATATAGTCTGAAACTGAACAACGCTTTTTTGCCTCTTCATAACATAATTATAATCATTTTGTCATTTTTAATTTATACTTCATAAACACTTCATATTTGTCAGATGAAAGCCAGATTTGTTTTGGCATGTTCATACCATAATTTAAATAATATATTTTTTTGCATATTCATAATTTTAATAATTTTGTCATTTTTAATTTATACTTCATAAACACTTCATATTTGTCAGATGAAAGCCAGATTTGTTTTGGCATGTTCATACCATAATTTAAATAATATATATTTTTGCATATTCATAATTTTAATAATTTTGTCATTTTTAATTTATACTTCATAAACACTTCATATTTGTCAGATGAAAGCCAGATTTGTTTTGGCATGTTCATACCATAATTTAAATAATATATATTTTGCATATTCATAATTTTAATAATTTTGTCATTTTTAATTTATACTTCATAAACACTTCATATTTGTCAGATGAAAGCCAGATTTGTTTTGGCATTTTCATACCATAATTTAAATAATATATTTTTTATTTTAATAATTTTGTCAACTTAATTTAAATTCTACTGTATTTTTTATCAAATAATTCAGCTTCGATCACATACATAAATTATATTTTACTATATATTCACATAGAAAACAGGTATTTTAAAGTGTAATAATATTTCACAATTTTTACTGTAGTTTAGATAAATGCAAATAAATGCAACCTTGGACTTAAAAATATTAAAAAATATTAAAAACAGTGAAATATTATTATAATTTTAAGTGACTGTTTTGTATTTGAATATTACTTTTAATGGGTAAGTTATTCTTGTGATGCAAAGCTGATATATATATATATTTAACAGTAATTGTCAATGATTTTTTTGAAGGATCGTGTGACTGAAAAATGCAGTTTTGATCACAGGAATAAATTACACATTGCTATTTAATATTTGCGTTCATGTATGTTTGATTTACTAATTTCACTAATATCATATCATATGCATGCACTCAATATTTCCTCTCTGTCTTCCTCTCAGATATGGTTTGGCATGTTCATAACTTAATTTTAGTAATATTCTTTGTGCATGTTCATACCATCATTTCAATAATATATTTTTTGCATATTCATAATTTGTATAATTTTGTCGCTTTAATTTTATACTTAATTTGTATTCTTCATATACACTTCTTTTTTTTCAGATGGAGGTCTTTTTTATATAACATAATTTTAATATTTTATTTGCAGGTTCATAACATAATTGTAATAATTTTGTAATTTTAATTTCATACTTTATTTTTATACTTCATATACACCTAATTGTTTTTTTGTGTTTTTTGGGATGTTTATAGCATAATTAAAAAATATATATTTTCATGTTTATTACAATTTTAATAGTGTTTTATAGATAGTCATTAACATAATTATAATAATTTTAATTTTATACTTCATTTTTAGGGTGACTTTTCTGCATTCTGTCCTGGGCCTACAGATGAAAAATAGCCTTTTTTATTTAATAAACGAATAAACATAATAAAGAACGAAACAGCCTATAGCTTCTCTGTTAAATCTGGATATTTATGATCCATAAGGCTTTTCTGAACATCAGGAGGCAGGGCTGTAGGCGGTGAAATGAAATGCGTTATGTAATGCTCTTTTATTAAACACACCTTCATTCTGTTTCTCTACAAGAGTTCATGATTTATGAAATATGATCATCAGATGCATGTATCTATAATCATTCAGTCATGTCATATTCTGTTGTTTCTGATCTATATACTCTGAAAGAAACTGCTTCTGTAAAATCTGAAACATCGTTTTAATATATATGTTCCTAACATCATTTCAGAAAGTCATTTTATACATCATTTTAATACTTCATATACACTTCTTTTTTTTAGATAATTGTAATAATTTTGTAATATTAATTTTATACTTAATTTTTATACTTCATATACTTTTCATATGAACATGACATAATTTTAATTATATTCTTGCAGGTTCTTAACATAGTTTTAATAATTGTGTGTAATACATCAAATAGTTGTTTTTTTTACATATTCATAACAATTTTAATAATATTTTTTGCAGGTTCTATATAATTTTAATAATTTTGTAATTTTGAAATTTTAACTTTATACGTCATATACACTTATTTATTTTTAGATGGATACCAGTGTTTTTTCTTTTTTCTTTTTTTGACACATTCATAACAATGTTTATAATATTTTTTTTTTGCAATCCCATAAAATAATTTTAACAATTTTGTAATATAAATTTTATACTTAATTTTTATACTTCATATACACTTCTCAGATGGAGGAGAGTCATGTTCATAACATAATTTTGATAATATTCGTGCAGGTTCTTAACACAGTTTTAATAATTGTGTAATAATAATTTTATACTTCATATTTATATGTCAGATACAATTTTAATATTTTTGTCATTTTAATTTTATGGTACATTTTTATATGTACATTTCAGTCCAGGTTCATAATATAATTTTAATACATTTGTAATTTTCATTTTTATACGTCATATACATAAAAAAAATTTTTTTAGATGGAGGCCAGTCTTTTTTAATTATATTATTATTATTTTTTTTTTTTTGCAGGTTCATAATATAATTTTAATCATTTTAATGTTATGGTAAATTTTTATATATACATTTCATTTTTTGTCCAGTCTCTCTTTTTTTGAAGTATTCATAATATTTTTGCAGGTTCCTAACATAATTTTAATCATTTTAATTGTATATTTCATTTTTAGGGTGACTGCTGCAATCTGTCCGGGGACATGAAAAATAGCCTGTGTTTTATTTAATAAACTAATAAATAAAATAATAACTAATAAACTACAAAAACTGACATGATAATGCGTGAGATGATTTCATCTAGTGGACCGAACTGGAAATATGATGCAGATGTTGGTCATATCTTCTGAGGATCAGGTCTGGATATGAGATCCCATTTCTTCCCATGGTTTGATTGGCTGCTCTCTCCTCTTCAGGGTCACATGTTCTCGTTAGGCTCCACCCTCTGGGCGGGGCTGGACTCGGATGTGGATGTGGAAGTGAGTGAGGAGAGCAGGAGTTTGCTGAAGCAGATGCAGAGAGAGATCCCTGAGGATCGACCTTCACTCCAGGTCAACAGTGAACATCTATGATATATAAAACATCATTTGAATAATTAGATTTGCATGCTCATAATATAATTTTAACATATATATTTTTTATAACTATTTTTTTATTTAAAAAATAAATAAATAGTAATATAGACCAATAATGAAAACTTTTTTAAAATGATAAACATATTTGTATATTAACAGCATAACAATATGATGGATATCAGCTGAAAATGTTGCATATTATAGCATATTTTAATTTTTTAAAATAGTTTTGTAGGTATAATCTAAAGGTCGAGACCACTAGTGAAACTACTTTTGCTTTTGTTATTTTTAATGAACATATTATTTTTTTATATTAGCATCATAACCACTTGGCTATCAGTTGGTTTTTGCATTTTCATTGCATAATTTTAATAATTGTTTTGCATGCGCATAATATAATTTCATCTTTTTATTATAATCTCAAAGTCTGAAATTATTTGTGAAAATACTTTTTTAATTAACATATTTTTATATTAACAGCATAACACTTTGATGGACATCAGCTCTAAAATCTGAATGTCAAAACATAATTTTAATAGTTTTTTGCATGTTCATTGCATAATTTCGTTTTTTTTTATTGCATGTTTTAGATTATATTTAAAAAATATATATTACAAAGTCCACCAGTGAAAATGCTTCTGCTTTTATTTATAAATGTGTTTAAAATAATAAACTAACATATTATTTGTATGTTAACAGCATTAAACTTTGATGGATATCAGCTGAAAATGCCGCATATAATTTTTTTCTCATGTTAATAACATAATTGTAATAATTTAGTAATTTCAATCTAAACGTCTGAGAGCATTAGTGAAAATACTTTTGCTTTTTTTAATTTTTATTAATAAACATATGAATTTTTTATATTAACAGCAATACACTTTGATGGATATCGGCTGCATATTAAAACATAATTTTAATATTTTTTGCATGTTCATTGCATAATACATTTTTTTTTGCATGTTCATAATGCGATTGTAATATTTTTTAAATTTTAATCTAAAACACCACTAGTAAAAATACTTCTGTTCATATTTTTTTTTCAATTATACACTTTTAAAATATTAACATAATTTGATACACTTTTTTAACATCATAATGTGATGGATATCAGCTGCACAGGCTGCATATTAAAACTCAATTTTATTTATGTTTTTTTTGCATAATAATTTTGTAATTTCAATCTAAACGTCTGAGAGCATTAGCGAAAATACATTTGCTTTTATTTATTTATGAACATTATTTGCATATAACATTTTGATGGATATCAGCTGCATATTACAGCATACTTTTTTCTCGTGTTAATAACATAATTTGAATAGCTTTGTAATTTCAATCTAAACGTCTGAGAGCATTAGCGAAAATACATTTGCTTGTGTTTATTTATTTTTTAATTAATGAACATATTATTTTCTATATTAACAGCATTACACTTTGATGGACGTCAGCTGTACACGCTGCATATTCAAACATATTTTTAATAATTTATTTGCATGTTCATTGCAAAATTTAGTGTTTCTTTTTTTGCATGTTCATGCTATATTTGTAAAAAATAATAATAATAATCTAAAAGTCCACTAGTGAAAATGCTTCTGCTTGTATTTATTTATTTTTTAATTAATTAACATTATTTTCTATATTAACAGCATTACACAGCTGTAAAGACTGCATATTCAAACATATTTTTAATAATTTATTTGCATGTTCATTGCATAATTTATTATTTATTTTTTGCATGTTCATGATATAATAGTAATATTTGTAAAAAAATAAAATAAGTAAATAAATAAAAAAATCTAAAAGTCTACTAGTGAAAATGCTTCTGCTTTTTTTTTTTATTCTATTTTTTTTAATCATAAACATATTATTTTTATAAGAACAGCATTACACCTGCACAGGCTGCATATAGTCGTGTTATTAACATTACTTTAAATCTAAAGGTCTGAGAGCAGGATTTGTTCATATTAGCAGCTCAACAGTTTGATTGTGATGTGAATCAAGCATGTGAAGTGAAGTGAGCAGATCCTGATGTTCCTCACATCTGTGCACTGGATCCCGAGGGCCCTCTAGCGCCACCCTGTGGTTATTCAGAGCTACTGCACTGGAATCAAGCCCATCTGCAGGGTTTACTGCGCTCGTCCCGGGCCATTCCTCCAGTGGGAGAGTGTTTCTCTCGCTCGGATCATGTTACTGTAAATGTTTCATTGAACTCACTCGAGCCTTCCAGGAATATTATCCGATCTGTCAGATTGGGAGGTAATGCTTCAGTCAGGTCACGTGAGATGCATGTGGAGAATGAAAGGGTCATGTGACTGAAGAGGGTTAATGACACCAGCTCTTCTTCTGACAGGATGTCCTCTCTCAGGCCGAGGCTGTCCTCGGAGGAGTCTCGTCCACTCCCGTCTGCCGGAAACTCTCTTCCATCGGCCGGAGAGTTCTGTCCATTGAGTCCGTCGCTAATTTCCCAGGTTTGATCCCACAGCTTTATATGTATATGTGTATTAATGCTTAAAAATCATACACGATACCAAACAAACCTCGAAAGATAAAGCGTGATGCCACCTCAATATGTCTAAATAACAGCAAACAGACACAAACATCAACCTAAAAAAGACAAATAAATAAAATACATACAAAAAAATCTAATATAACATCATTTTATGAAAAAAAATATATATTATACCTTTTTAAACAATTTCAAAATGTCTTAATAACAGCAAAGAAAGAATAAATAGACAACATAAACCTGAAAAAATAAGAAAAATAAGTTAAATACATTAAAAAAAAAACTTAAAATATTTTGTGGGTTGAAAAATATATTTAAATGTTAAAATTAAACAATTCAAATAAAACACTTAAGGATAATTAATAATAAAAATGTGCTAAAGTTAAACATGTTTCCTTTGTTTACTTGCATGTCATGTGGCCATTAACTGATATCAGAGAATAATAAATCATTAACAAAAATATAATAAATAATTAAAAAATATACTAATATTTGATTTGTTTAGCTGCATGTCATGTGACCGTTAACTGACAACAATAGACAGATAATAATACAAATGGTAATAAACTATACTATATAATATTTTCATTATTATCATTATTATTTTTGAGCATTAACTGACATCTGTGAATATGTGAATTTGTTCGTTGTTAAATTATTGAAGTATAAAATCTCCAGTAAATGGGCTTGTGAAAGGCGGCTCTGGTGTGTGTCCTGGTCAGATCTTTCTATCTGTTCACAGATGGACCTGGTTTCCATTTTCTGGATTACAAAGCTTTGAGATCAAACTCCATGGAGATCGGCAGCAGCGATCGCACCGGGATCAGGAACTACTCCACCGATTCCTGCGACGGAGAGGAGCTGCTGCTGAAGCGCAGAGGTCTGGTGTGTAACGGATCCGCTTGGTCTGGAGCCTCGGCTGGACTCAGGGAAGACGAGCCTTCGCCGGACAGCAGGTCTCAGAACAGTTCTCCGGTGCACCGGAGGAGTCAGGAGAGGAGGCCTGGGAGGGCGAGGAGAGCCCTCAACCGCTCCTGCTCCGTCCCGGACTCCAACAACCCTCCGGCGTTCAGCCCCCCCGCGCACGCACCCATCAGCATGCTGGTGGCCGACCTCTCCGAGATCCCAGAGGACGAGAGCGTGGCGGCCGGCTGGAGCGGGAGACTGCATCCGTCCAGACCCAGACAGGCCACGAGGAGGGCGGACTCAGGGGGAGAGGAGTTATGTGTCCCGTCTGTGGATGCGGCGGAACCGGATGAGACGGATGAGAGCGGCGCTGATGCTCAAACCCCGGCGGCCCTGGAGGACGAGGATCTGAGCTGCTCTAAACACGCCAACACGACTGGGCCGTGCCCGGACCAGGATCATCAGAGGGAGGTTTGTCTGTCCATGCAGAGCGGACACAAAAGGACTTCTGTTCGGCAAGATATGAAAAGCTGCTATTACCTTTTTATTTACAAGTTTACATTTCACAAATGTACAATTCGGAGAAAAAACCTTCGAATATCAAGAATAAAAAATGTAGAGTTGCAAGAAATATTGTCAGAGTTGCAAGAAATTATGAGAAAAAAGACGGAATTGAGAGGAAGTAGACGGAATTTAGAAAAATATAGTCAGAATTGCAGGGGAAAAAGTTCGAATTGCAAGAAAAAGTGAAATTGCATAAAAAGAAAATTGGACCGGAATTGTTAAAAATATAGTCGGAATTACTAAAAAATAAAGTTGGAATTGCTAGAAAAAAGTCAGAATTCCAAGAAATAAAGTCAGAATTGCGAGAGAAAAAAAGTTGCTATTGTGGAAAAAGTTGGAATTGCAAAAAATTTAGTCGGAATTGCGGGAAAAAAGTCAAAAATTTCCAAAGAAAAAAAGATGCTATTGTGGAAAAAGTCGGAATTTCGAGAAAAAAGTCGAATTGCGAGAGAACAAAAGTTGCTACTGTGGAAAAAGTTGGAATTGCAAGAAAAAAGTCGGAATTGCGAGAAAAAAGTCGGAAATTGCAAAAAAGAAAAGAAAATTGGACCGGAATTGTTAAAAATATAGTCGGAATTACTAAAAAATAAAGTTGGAATTGCTAGAAAAAGTCGGAATTGCAAAAAGTACGTCGAATTGCGGAGAAAAAGTTTCAATTGTGGAAAAGTTGGAATTGCAAAAATTAAGTCGGAATTGCGAGAAAAAGTCAAAAATTTCAAAAGAAAAAGAAAATTGGACCGGAATTGTTAAAAAATACATTCGGAATTACTAAAAAATAAAGTTGGAATTGCTAGAAAAAAGTCAGAATTCCAAGAAATAAAGTCAGAATTGCGAGAGAAAAAGTTGCTATTGTGGAAAAAGTTGGAATTGCAAAAATTAAGTCGGAATTGCGGGAGAAAAAAGTTTCAATTGTGGAAAAAGTTGGAATTGCAAAAAATAAAGTTGGAATTGCAAGAAAAAGTCGGAATTATAGAAAAAGTCGGAAATTGCAAAAAGAAAATTGGACCGGAATTGTTAAAAATATAGTCGGAATTACTAAAAAATAAAGTTGGAATTGCTAGAAAAAAGTCAGAATTCCAAGAAATAAAGTCAGAAGTGCGAGAGAAAAAGTTGCTATTGTGGAAAAAGTCGGAATTGCAAAAAATTAAGTCGGAATTGCGGGAGAAAAAAGTTTCAATTGTGGAAAAAGTTGGAATTGCAAAAAATTAAGTCGGAATTGCGGGAAAAAAGTCAAAAATTTCCATAGAAAAAAAGATGCTATTGTGGGAAATGTCGGACTTTCGAGAAAAAGTCGAAGTGCGAGAGAAAAAAGTTGCTATTGTGGAAAAGTCGAATTGCAAAAAATTAAGTCGGAATTGCGGGAGAAAAAAGTTTCAATTGTGGAAAAAGTTGGAATTGCAAAAATTAAGTTGGAATTGCAAAAAAAAAGTCGGAATTGCGAGAAAAAAGTCGGAAATTGCAAAAAAAAAAAAAAAAAATTGGACCGGAATTGTTAAAAATATAGTTGGAATTACTAAAAAATAAAGTTGGAATTGCTAGAAAAAAGTCAGAATTCCAAGAAATAAAGTCAGAATTGCGAGAGAAAAAAAGTTGGAATTGCATGAAAAAAGTTGGAATTGCAAAAATTAAGTCGGAATTATTGCGGAAAAAGTCAAAAATTTCAAAAGAAAAAAAGATGTTATTGTGGAAAAAGTCGGAATTTTGAGAAAAAAGTCGAATTGCGAGAGAAAAAAAGTTGCTATTGTGGAAAAAGTCGGAATTGCAAAAAATTAAGTCGGAATTGCGTGAAAAAGTTGGAATTGCAAAAAATAAAGTCAGAATTGCGGGAAAAAAGTCGTAATTGC
>CM040927.1:40542066-40554566 GCA_023029165.1 Gobiocypris rarus | reverse complement strand
GTAATGTGGTTTATGTCTGCTGTTATATTTCAGTGTTGCCGTGACTACCTCTACCGGCAGGGCACAGATGCAGAGAGCGTGTGGACGCAGCTCATCAGCCGAGTCCAGCAGGTGAAGCCTCACACTGATGCCAGCGGGTCACTCAGGGGCAGGGTGTGATCAGTCCTGTGATCGGGTCTTTTCAGTTTAGAAAGTCTCTGTTCCCTGTGCGTTTTACTATGGAAACTTGTTTCCAACATGGAAGGGAATTGCAACTTTTTATCTCACAAGTAGATTCTATTTTTTTGATTTCTCTCTGAGAATTAAATGCAATTACAAGTTATAAAGTCAGAATTGCAAGAATTAAAGTCGGAATTGAGAGAAATATAGTCAGAATTGTGAGAAAAAATAAAGTCGGAATTGCGAGACATAAAGTCGGATTTGTGAGAAAAAAGTGGTAATTGCGAGACATAAAGTTGGAATTGCAATATGTTAAGTTGGATTTGAGAGAAATAGTCAAAATTTCAAGAATAAAGTTGGATTTGTGAGTTAAGTCGTAATTGCGAGAAAAAAAGTTGTAATTGCGAAAAATTTGGTTGGAATTGGAAGAAATAAAGTCGAAATAAAGTCGGAATTGCGAGAAATGAAGTCGGAATTGCGAGAAATAAAGTCAGAATTGTGAGATATAAAGTTGGAATTGCGGGACATAAAGTCGGAATTGCGGGATATAAAGTTGTAATTGCGAGAAAAAAAGTTGTAATGTCGAAAAATTAAGTTGGAATTGGAAGAAACAAAGTCGGAAATTCGAGAAATAAAGTCGAAATAAAGTCGGAATTGCGAGAAATGAAGTCGGAATTGTGAGATATAAAGTCAGAATTGCGAGAAATAAAGTCGGAATTGTGAGATTTAAAGTCGGAATTGTGAGAAATAAAGTCGGAATTGCAAGAAATAAAGTCGGAATTGCGAGATATAAAGTCGGAATTGCGAGAAATAAAGTCGGAATTGTGAGAAATAAAGTCGGAATTGTGAGATATAAAGTCAGAATTGTGAGAAATAAAGTCGGAATTGTGAGATATAAAGTCAGAATTGAGAGAAATAAAGTCAGTATTGTGAGATATAAAGTCGGAATTGTGAGAAATAAAGTCGGAATTGCAAGAAATAAAGTCGGAATTGTGAGATATAAAGTCGGAATTGTGAGAAATAAAGTCAGTATTGTGAGATATAAAGTCGGAATTGTGAGAAATAAAGTCGGAATTGCAAGAAATAAAGTCGGAATTGCGAGATATAAAGTCGGAATTGCAAGAAATAAATTCGGAATTGCGAGATATAAAGTCAGATTTGAGAGAAAAAGAACACGTAAATAAAGTCAGAATTGCAAGATGTAAAGTCGGAATTGTGAAATAAAATGTCACAATTAACTTTTTATTTTTGTCTTCTGTGGTGGAAACAAGTTTCTATATTGGATCAGCTGTGTGTCAGGATCTGTTGCGTCACACACTCCAGTGATATCAGAGACGCTCCGGCCCTTCCACAGTCATCTCCGTCCCGTTTGCACGTCTGCAACACATTTTTTGACTCCAGATAGTGAATTGATTTTTCATGACTCTTCCCTGAGGAATGCTGTTGCTCAGAGTTGGTCTTTCATATCTCAGGAGACTCGGTTTAAGTATCAACTTTCCCACAGAAGTTTCTTCTAAAATCCGTTCTTCTAAAATCCCAGCTACTCTCATAAGCGATGAGTCCAAACGCTCTTCTGTAACTCTTTCCTGTCTTAATGCATGTTTCTCATAACCAGAACGGTTTTTCATTGAAGGCATTCGATGGGAATAGAGGTACAGAGGAACCGTCTTCTCCTGAGTGTGCTGAGAGCCCATCTGACCCACACTTGGGAGAAGTTAAGACAGGTGCGAGTCATTCTGTCCATCTGCACTTGAAATAGATTCAACTCTCACAAAACCTCGAGAATATTTTCAGCTCATATTTCACCCTAAAATTCTACAGCTCATGAAGAAAGCCTATTATCTTCATAACAATCAAGCACATTAACCCACACATTCTTGGTATGTAATGTTTAAAGAATATCATGTTATTGTAATCTGAAAAAGAAATGTATATGCACTACTATTTAAGTTTGGGGTGGGTTAAGCTCATCAAAGCTGAGTTTATCTGATCATAAATACAGTAAAAATTGTGTAATATTCCTCCAGTGTAGATCAGCTGTTCTCTGTGTGAATATATACAGGTCCTTCTAAAAAAAAATGAGCATATTGTGATAAAAGTTCATTATTTTCCATAATGTAATGATACAAATTAAACTTTCATATATTTTAGATTCATTGCACACCAACTGAAATATTTCAGGTCTTTTATTGTTTTAATACTGATGATTTTGGCATACAGCTCATGAAAACCCCAAAATTCCTATCTCAAAAAATTAGCATATTTCATCCGACCAATAAAAGAAAAGTGTTTTTAATACAAAAAGTCAACATTCAAATAATTAATGTTCAGTTATGCACTCAATACTTGGTGGGGAATCCTTTTGCAGAAATGACTGCTTCAATGCGGCGTGGCATGGAGGCGATCAGCCTGTGGCACTGCTGAGGTGTTATGGAGGCCCAGGATGCTTCGATAAGCGGCCTTAAGCTCATCCAGAGTGTTGGGTCTTGAGTCTCTCAACTTTCTCTTCACAATATCCCACAGATTCTCTATGGGGTTCAGGTCAGGAGAGTTGGCAGGCCAATTGAGCACAGTAATACCATGGTCAGTAAACCATTGACCAGTGGTTTTGGCACTGTGAGCAGGTGCCAGGTCGTGCTGAAAAACAAAATCTTCATCTCCATAAAGCTTTTCAGCAGATGGAAGCATGAAGTGCTCCAAAATCTCCTGATGGCTAGCTGGATTGACCCTGCCCTTGATAAAACACAGTGGACCAACTCCAGCAGCTGACATGGCACCCCAGACCATCACTGACTGTGGGGACTTGACACTGGACTTCAGGCATTTTGGCATTTCCTTCTCCCCAGTCTTCCTCCAGACTCTGGCACCTTGATTTCCCAATGACATGCAAAATTTGAGCGACAGTCCAGTGCTGCTTCTCTGTAGCCCAGGTCAGGCGCTTCTGCCGCTGTTTCTGGTACAAAAGTGTCTTGACCTGGGGAATGCGGCACCTGTAGCCCATTTCCTGCACACGCCTGTGCACGGTGGCTCTGGATGTTTCTACTCCAGACTCAGTCCACTGCTTCGCAGGTCCCCAAGGTCTGGAATCGGTCCTTCTCCACAATCTTCCTCAGGGTCCGGTCACCTCTTCGTTGTCCAGTGTTTTTTGGCACACTTTTTCCTTCCCACAGACTTCCCACTGAGGTGCCTTGATACAGCACTCTGGGAACAGCCTATTGGTTCAGAAATGTCTTTCTGTGTCTTACCCTCTCGCTTGAGGGTGTCAATGATGGCCTTCTGGACAGCAGTCAGGTCGCAGTCTTACCCATGATTGAGGTTTTGAGTAATGAACCAGGCTGGGAGTTTTTAAAAGCCTCAGGAATCTTTTGCAGGTGTTTAGAGTTAATTAGTTGATTCAGATGATTAGGTTAATAGCTCGTTTAGAGAACCGTCTCATGATATGCTAGTTTTTTGAGATAGGAATTTTGGGTTTTCATGAGCTGTATGCCAAAATCATCAGTATTAAAACAATAAAAGACCTGAAATATTTCAGTTGGTGTGCAATGAATCTAAAATATATGAAAGTTTAATTTGTATCATTACATTATGGAAAATAATGAACCTTTATCACAATATGCTAATTTTTTTAGAAGGACCTGTAGTGCAGTGTGATTTATTCCTGTGATCAAAGCTGAATTCATCATCATAACTCCAGTCTTCAGTGTCACATGATTTTGAACAGGATGAAGATGAATTCAAAAAGTTTTCACCCCCGATGACTTATTATTTTGATTTTTTTTGCATTTCGCAAAGTGTATGTAAAGTTTTCACCACAACTGTATATATATACATTATACTGTCATTTTTATTTTGCATTTTTTATTTTGTTTCGTTTTATTATTCATTTCATTTATTATCATTATAATTACATTTGTTTTCAAATGTATTACTACATTTGAATTTGGATTTATATATTTTATTAATATTATTACATTTGTTTAAAAAAATTATTATCATATTACTATTATTTTAATTGTTTTATTTTTACATTACAATTTTCATTTTGTAACATTTTATTTTGTTTTATTAATATTAAATTGTATTGTATTATGTTCTTTTACAATGTGTTATTATTTGTAGTATTGTTTAATTATTTAATTTTTTACATTTTACACAATTTTCTGCACATTTTTTATGCTGGCCTATTTGTGTATTATTTTAATTTATTTGATTATTTTGTTTCATTTTATTGTTATTTGAATTTATTTTTTCATTTGTTAACATTTTATTTTATTTGTAAAAATTTTTAGTATTGTTTTATTTATTCATTTTATTTTTGCATTTTCTAAAATGTTCTGCAATTTTTTTACATTTTACTATTTTTGTATTATGTTATTTTTATTTTGTTTTATATATTTTTTTACATTTAATTAAATTATTTTTACATTTTATTTTATTATCGTTCTTTTTTTTTCTTTTTTTTTACATATTTATATATAATGAGAATATGCAAATCATCAAAAATCTCAAAAGTAAAATGGATGCATTACATGAGTGAGAATATGAGGGGAAATGTGCTTCCGCTAGTAATGCATTATGTAAGAATTCTGGTTATTTTGTGGTGAAATGTGACCCGCTCATGCTGTCATGTGATCCACCCACGCGTGTGTCGCTGAATATGAACGCTCTGCATCTGTGTGGTGTTAATCTGCAGGTCTGTTTGCTTGTGTTGCTGTTCTCTCAGGTTTTGTCCGTTGGCCTGCGAGGGCGGTTGGCCCTGTGATTGGTCCTGTTCCTCATAATTACCCAGTGTCCTCCTCGTCCACCACCATCAGTCTGCCCGAGGCCTTCACCTCTCCTGCCACACACTTCAGCCCAATCGTCCTGCCCCCGAACACCCCGCCTCGCCCTCAGTCTGAGCCGTACGTCTCCTCACACATCAGTGACCGATGGACTATCCTCCGTCCGCTTTAGCTTCTAATGCTCTGGTTTGTTTTTAAGGATTGTCTCTTGTGAGGACGTCACCGATGAAACTATCCTGCTAGAGCCAGAAGAACAGGAAGAGAGCGACCCCGGGGATGATGGGATTGGGGGAGATTTCTCGAAGGCGGGTGTGTCCGGTTATTCCTCATCTTCCAGCTGTAGGACTCTTGTGAATTCACCACCTCCAGCGATTCCCCACATATCCAGTGAAGAAACGGACAAACAGCCACACTACCCCGCCCTACCATGTGATAATGGGATTTGTAACAACTTCCTTCTACAGCAAGACCCACAGACTGGACGTCTGACCCTACTTCCTGTTCAGATCGCCGTGCTCCAGCCAATCACAGGCGTGGATCACTTCAGTGCAGAACCACTAAACATGAAACTACCGACACCTTTATGTTCTGGAAGCTCCGACGGCCCCTTGAGGAATGAGAGAGGCTGTGTTTCCCGGAGAGATACGGACTCAGCAGGGTCTGCTCCTCACCTTACGGATCACAGCTCGTGCCGGAGATGCCTGCTCCGAGAAGAGCTCGCGTCTCACCACCACCCGGAGAATGGAGTCCGAGATCTGCCGATGGGTAACCGCTTCATATTTACATCATTTGAAACATTCTAACTTGTTCTGACTTAGTTTTTAAGTTTAATTTATTTATTTATTACAGATTTTTTTCTTACAATTTATTATTATTAAACTTTTTACCATTTTATTTTGTTTTGTTTTATTATTTATATATTTTATTATTATTATTATGTTTTACAATTTATAATTATTATTATTATATTAGTATTGTTTTTATTGTTTTATTTTTAACTTTACTTTTAAAAAAAATACATTTGACTGTTTTTGTATTATATCAATTTACTTTATAATTTTTTACATTTGATTAATTTTATTTTATTATTTTATGTTTTTTACAGTTATTATTATTATTTTTTTATTATTGCTTTAATTTTTAACTTTTTAAATTTAATTACATTTTATTATTTTGGCACATTTTTTACATATTACTACTTTTGTATAATTTAAATTTATTTTTATTAAAAAAAAATTTTTTTTAACAATCATTCTGTTTTTAAATTTTATTTGATTAATTTTGGACATGTTTTACATTTTACTACTTTTGTATTTTATTTTATTAATTTTTTGTATTGTTTTATAATTTTTTTACAGTTCATATTGTTTTATTTTTAACACTTTTTTTTGTCATTTAAAAAAAAATACATTTTATTTTGTTTAATTATTTTTTTACACAATTTTTATTTTACATTTTATTATTATTTTATTCATTTTTTTTTTATGTACTTTGCTTGCCTGTGTTTAAAATCACCCCTCCTCAAACTTTAATTCTATTATGTATGTCATAAATGTTCCGATTTTTCCATAGATTAGGTCCAGCGGAGCTCACTCCAGTAATATTCCTCGGAGTTGTGTTTATGTGAGAATAGGCCACATCGTTTCACAGATTTTGTCTTAATCAGTTCTTTGCCGGACTCCCTCATGACTTTTCTCTTTCTAGGAGAATACATCTTTTCCTTAAAAAGCCTCCAGTTTGACACGTTTTGTCGAGCAATAAGGGAGAAATTCAGCGCTGTGTCGTGGGAGCAGAAGCTGCTGTGTGACCTGCACCATCGGATTAACCTGTGAGTATCAGCACGGACCCAGATCTGGAGCATTCGGTCTGAGATCAAACCGGCTCGGCCATATTCTGCCCTCTAGATATGAGTTCTGTGATTTTCTTTGCCCATTTCATCATCTGCATCATCAAAAAATGTTTTCTTTCTTAGTATTTTTGCATGTGCTCAGAAAAATAAACTTAAGTCAAAGGGAAAACAAGTTTATGTTTCTGACCCCATGCACAGATCTTTTTCTTGTAAGCATGAACTCACTTTTGATACATTCAGAAAACAAGACTCATTATCTTCTCTGATTTAAGGATAATTAGATATTGAAAAACAAGACACGAATACAAAGAGAATCCTTCAATTTTTCAATCATTTCATCAGCAGTCTATATCTTTAAAATAATATCTTTGTAATATCATTGTTATAAATTCATTGGCAGATTTGAGTTTGTTTGTTTGTTTGTTAGCTATATCTGTAAGATATAATATCTTGTAATATTATTATTATTTCATTGGCAGATTTAGTTAGTAAGTTAGTTAGTTGTTAGTTAGCTATATCTGTAAGATATAATATCTTGTAATATTATTATTATTTCATTGGCAGAATGTAGTTAGTAAGTTAGTTAGTTGTTAGTTAGCTATTTCTGCAAGATATCTTGTAATATTATTATTAATTTATTGGCAGAATGTAGTTAGTTAGTTAGTTAGTTGTCAGTTAGCTATTTCTGTAAGATATCTTGTAATATTATTGTGAATTTATTGGCAGAATGTAGTTAGTTAGTTAGTTGTTAGTTAGCTATATCTGTACGATGATATATGTAATATTATTTCATTGGTATATCTACTTAGTAAGTTAGTTGTTAGTTAGTTATATCTGTAAGATATCTTGTAATATTATTATTAATTTATTGGCAGAATGTAGTTAGTTAGTTAGTTAGTTAGTTGTTAGTTAGTTATAATCTGTAAGATATCTTATAATATTATTAATTTATTGGCAGAATGTAGTTAGTTATTTAGTTAGTTAGTTGTTAGTTAGCTATATCTGTAAGATATCTTATAATATTATTGTTAATTCATTGGCGAAAAGTTAGTTAGTTAGTTGCAAGTTAGTTTTTAGTTAGTTGTAAGTTACTTGTAAGTTAGTTAGCTATAACTGTAAGATATCCTTATAATATTATTGTTAATTCATTCATTGGCGCATAAAGTTAGTTAGTTAGTTGCAAGTTAGTTTTTAGTTAGTTGTAAGTTACTTGTAAGTTAGTTAGCTATATCTGTACGATGATATATGTAATATTATTTCATTGGTATATCTACTTAGTAAGTTAGTTTTTAGTTAGTTGTAAGTTAGTTGATAGTTAGCTATATCCGTAAGATATCCTGTAATATTATTATTAATTCATTGGCATAATTTAGTAAGTTAGTTAGTTAGTTAGTTAGTTAGTTAGTTTGTTAGTTTGTTAGTTAGCTACAGTAAATTTGTAAGATATCTTGTAATATTATTATTAAGTTATTGGCAGAATGTAGTTATTTAGTTAGTTAGTTGTTAGTTAGCTATATCTGTAAGATATCTTGTAATATTATTGTTAATTCATTGGCGAAAATTTAGTTAGTTAGTTGTTAGTTAGTTGTTAGTTAGTTGCTAGTTAGCTATATCTGTAAGTTATCTTTTAATAATTAAATGGCAGAATTTAGTTAGTTGGTTGCAAGTTAGTTTTTAGTTAGTTGTAAGTTACTTGTAAGTTAGTTAGCTATATCTGTACGATAATATATGTAATATTATTTCATTGGTATATCTACTTAGTAAGTTAGTTGTTAGTTAGTTGTAAGTTAGTTGATAGTTAGCTATATCCGTAAGATATCTTGTAATATTATTATTAATTCATTGGCATAATTTAGTTAGTTTGTTAGTTAGCTACAGTAAATCTGTAAGATATCTTGTAATAGTATTATTATTAATCCATTGGCAGATTTTATTTAGTTAGTTGGTTAGTTAGTTAATTAGTCAGTTAGTTAGTTTGCTCTATCTAAGATAATATATCTAGTAATATTGTGTTTTCCAGTAAAATATCTGAACACCCTTATAGGAAAGGTAAGCATTGAAACTCCACATAAGACAGAAAGAGTGAGTTGGCAACGGCGGCTGATTGATGTACTATTACTGAACGGATCACTATCAGGTTTGTTTTTCTGAAGGCTGAAATGGACAAAAGCCTGTAGCTTTGAATTTACATTTCGGTCACGTGAGAGCTTCTCAATAATCAAACATACATCCACTTGCGCTCCACTTATCGTCTGCAATCAAGCCAGACTCATTTCAGAAGAAGCCGTTTTAAGGTCCCTATGGAAACAGACGGTCCTGAAGTGGACGCATTGAGAGTGCTCGGAGCTGCCAGGTCAGAGGGCGTCACATGAAGACAGAGCGAGCGCTGGTGTTGGGAGGCACAATAGTCTCTTTCTCCCGGCCGGATCACATGCTGTGAGGGGAACTGACTGGAATGGCTGTGGATGTTACGGACTCGCGCTGCATGAGGTTAAACAGCTGGTGTCTGCAGGTTTAGCTTGAGCTAGAACAAGCCTCGGATCAAAAGATGCGTTCGTATTCCTCTGCTGAAGCAAAGCGTTCTCTGGTAGGTGTTTGGAGCAGAAAGGCTTTAGTTATTTATTTATTTATTTATTTATTATAAGTGGTTAGCTGACTTTTTGTTTGTTTGTTTGTTTGTTTATGATAAACAGTTTTGTTGATATGTATTTATTTAGTTTTTTTATTTATTTATTTATTTATTTATTTATTTATGATAAATGGTTTAGCTGAAAAATATTTGTTTATTTATGATAAATGGTTTATTTGACTAATATTTATTTATGATAAATTTATTTATTTATTTATTTATGATAAATGGTTTTGTTGTCTATTATTTCAGAAAGTTAGTTGTAAGTTAGTTGTTAGTTAGTTGTAAGTTAGTTGTTAGTTAGCTATATCCGTAAGATATCTTGTAATATTATTATTATTATTAATAATTCATTTATTTATGATAAATTGTTTTATTTATTTATTTATTTATTGTTTAATGAATGGTTTATCTGATTAATATTTATTTCTTTATGATAAATAATTTTGTTTATTATTTATTTATTATAAGTGGTTAGCTGACTTTTTGTTTGTTTGTTTGTTTGTGATAAACAGTGTATTTATTTATTTATGTATGATAAATGATTTAGCTGACAAATATTTGTTTATTTATGATAAACGGATTTATTCATTTATTTATGATAAATGGTTTTGTTTAGTTTTTTATTTTTATTTTTATTTTTAATGAATGGTTTATCTGAGTAATATTTATTTATTTGTGATAAATGGTTTTATTTATTTATTTATGATAAATGGTTTTATTTATTTATTTATTTATTTATTTATTTATTTATGATAAATTATTTTATTTATTTATTTATGATAAATGGTTTAGTTGACTAATATTTATTTATTTATTTATTTATTTATTTATTTATTTATTTATTTATTTATTTATTTATTTATTTATTTATTTATTTATTTATTTATTTATTTATTTATTATAAATGGTTTAGTTGACTAATATTTATTTCTTTATGATAAATGGTTTTGTTGTCTATTATTTATTTATGTCGTTGTTGTTGTTGTTGTTGTGGCTTGCGGTCTGTGTCTGTACTGCTAAAAATATATGTCGAAATCTGTATTTTTCTCATGTTTTTATTTTTAACGCATTACATAAACAAGATAAATCTACTAGTTAATTAGTAGAGTTTGCTTTCTGTATCTGTGCCATGTCGTTTTAATCTGTGTTTCTTTATCCATTGGTATATTTTATGATTTAAGCATAAACCTCTGAAAATTGTGTTTCACTGGAAAACAAGACAGGATTGTGTTTTTGTTCTGTGTGTTATTTGCTCTTCTGTTTTTTTGTCCATTAATTGGCCTAGCTTAGTTTTAGTAACTCTCTCTCTCTCTCTCTGTCTCTCTCTCTCTCTCTCTCTCTCTCTCTGTCTCTCTCTCTCTCTCTCTCTCTCTCTCTCTCTGTCTCTCTCTCTCTCTCTCTCTCTCTCTCTGTCTCTCTCTCTCTCTCTCTCTCTCTCTCTCTCTCTCTCTGTCTCTCTCTGTCTCTCTCTCTCTCTCTCTCTCTCTCTCTCTCTCTCTCTCTCTGTCTCTCTGTCTCTCTCTCTCTCTCTCTCTCTCTCTCTCTGTCTCTCTCTCTCTCTCTCTCTCTCTCTCTGTCTCTCTCTCTCTCTCTCTCTCTCTCTCTCTCTCTCTCTCTCTCTCTCTCTCTCTCTGTCTCTCTCTCTCTCTCTCTCTCTCTCTCTCTCTCTCTCTCTGTCTCTCTGTCTCTCTCTCTCTCTCTCTCTCTCTCTCTCTCTCTCTCTCTCTCTCTCTCTCTGTCTCTCTCTCTCTCTCTCTCTCTCTGTCTCTCTGTCTCTCTCTCTCTCTCTCTCTCTCTCTCTCTCTCTCTCTCTCTCTCTCTCTCTCTCTCTCTCTCTCTCTCTCTCTCTCTCTCTCTCTCTCTCTCTGTCTCTCTCTCTCTCTCTCTCTCTCTCTCTCTCTCTCTCTCTCTCTCTCTCTCTCTCTCTCTCTGTCTCTCTCTCTCTCTCTCTCTCTCTCTGTCTCTCTGTCTCTCTCTCTCTCTCTCTCTCTCTCTCTCTCTCTCTCTCTCTCTCTCTCTCTCAGAGTCTCTGATGAACAGTCCTCCTCAAAGGCAGTGAAAAGGCCACCAGTATTGCCCCCGAGCGTGAGTGGGGAAAACGGTCATCTCGACCGCAATGCAAACCTCTGCTCGGATCAACCCACACCAGAGGACAACCGGCAGAACCAGATGAAGAAAGAACTGGAATGCAAACTTGATGAATTAAAATGCAGAGAAACAGTCGCCAGGCGTGAGACCAGGACCGCGTGTTGGAGAGGAGACACACAGGAAGTGACATCACAGGATGACAGCAAAGGTAGGACCGCCTCCTCTCATCCACATGAGATAAGTTTACTTTGTTATCATGAATATTATCAAGAACAATCACTGTTTTGTCATTGTTTTAGGTGATGCAAGCTTTCTAATATCTTCTTGTTGGTTAATTAATGTTAATTTATTGAAGGTTATGGCACCACAAATAAAGAAACATTTAAAAACACTTTTTTTTCTGATATACATCACATTATAGTTATTTAATGCGCTGTGAATGCTGTTTTGTGTTGCCGTTATTATCTCTGTTCAGATGTTATAGTGTGATGAGTGTCGAGGAGTGAATAGACGAGTGTTATTCACACACAGGGCTCTCGGCGCTCGTTACAGGAGTGAAGAACTGAAGCTGATGAGGGGAATTTTCCTCCCTTCTGTCTCTCTCTACTCTCCATTCTGCTCGTTCCAAACACACGCAGTGATGTTTTCCTTCATCTTTTATGTTCTTTGTGGCCTTTTCATGACACACACAAACTCACAAATGCAAACGCACACACACATTCAAAAGCACTTAAAGCACAATACAGGTGCAATATGAAAAAAAAGAAAAGAAAAAAAGAAAGTAGAAAAGAACAGATGGATGGGTGGATGGGTGGGTGGGTGGATGTGTGGGTGGACAGAGATAGATAGATAGATAGATAGATAGATAGATAGATAGATAGATAGATAGATAGATAGATAGATAGATAGATAGATAGATAGATAGATAGATAGATAGATAGATAGATAGATAGATAGATAGATAGATAGATAGATAGATGGATAGATATAG
>CM040927.1:40524566-40532066 GCA_023029165.1 Gobiocypris rarus | reverse complement strand
GATAGATAGATAGATAGATAGATAGATAGATAGATAGATAGATAGATAGATAGATAGATAGATAGATAGATAGATAGATAGATAGATAGATAGATAGATAGATAGATAGATAGATAGATAGATAGATAGATAGATAGATAGATAGATAGATAGATAGATAGATAGATAGATAGATAGATAGATAGATAGATAGATAGATAGATAGATAGATAGATAGATAGATAGATAGATGGATAGATAGATAGATAGATAGATAGATAGATGATGGATAGATAGATAGATAGATGATGGATAGATATAGATAGATGATGGATAGATATAGATAGATGATGGATAGATAGATAGATAGATGATGGATAGATAGATAGATAGATAGATAGATAGATAGATAGATAGATAGATAGATAGATAGATAGATAGATAGACAGATAGATAGATGATGGATAGATAGATAGATAGATAGACAGATAGATAGATAGATAGATAGATAGATAGACAGATAGACAGATAGATAGATAGATAGATAGATAGATAGATAGATAGATAGATAGATAGATAGATAGATAGATAGATAGATGATGGATAGATAGATGATTATCAATGTTGCTCATGATTGCTCTTTCTGTCTGCAGAGAGAAACTGTTTCACACATTAATGCAGTGTTCAATACTTGAGACCCTGTTCACTGTTTTGCTAAATTTATTTTTGTGTTTTGGTGAGACTTTTTCTATTGGGATTTTTTTGTGGGTTTAAATCAAGCGGCAACATGCCACTGTCTCTCTAGAAGCCGATACGGAAGTGGATTAAACTGCAGTTCATCCACTGGCCACTAGGGACAGGCTCCAGAAGGAGCAGAACCTCATTGAGCTCATGTTAAAATGCCCAACTTTACAGCAGAATAAAACATGTTTACAGCCTTGTACAAATTCTAGTTTTGGTCTAAAGCGGCTAGTTTTGCCCTTCATGACAACTCTGAGGTGAATTTTTTATAGCGCATTTGTTTACATTATATTAAGCCTTAAAGTTCTGCATAATTAAGGGCGTGGCCACTTTGAGTGGCAGGTGGGTAGCCATTTATCACGTCACCTCAGCTCCGCCCACGTCCCGCCTCTTTGCCCATTTTCTGTTATCCGGGAGTGACGGTTGATGACGCGCTGCCAAGATGGCGACGGCTCTACTTTACGCTTCAAAACGCGCTGCAGAATCCTATGGGTGATGTCACAGACACTACGTCCATATTTTTATACAGTCTATGGTTTAAATATGCTCAGAGAAAACTTTTGAATGTTTTATTAGGTCAAGCTAAAATGGCTGTCTATGATAGTAGGAAAAACAAAATTGAACGGAACATGAGTTACAATTTATTCACTTCGATCAAATCTAGAATTCAAAGCTATGGATGATGATCTTTCTTTTGAATTGGTTTGGTGTTATTGGGGCTTTGCTCCCATCATCCCATTAATGTTTAGTTATTTTTGAAGTAGGTTTTTGATTTGATTGTCTAGACAAGGTGTTAATATTTGTAATAAAGTAAAAAAACAAAAATCTCTCTCTCTCTGATAGAGCGTGTGATGGAGGTGCAGTGCCGTGCGGCTGCAGGAGGAGGCGCTGCTGAGTGTGTGTGTGGAGCTGAAGCCCTGTGTGATCTGGAGGAGAGCGGAGGCGATGGGCTCACTCCTGACATGGACGACTCCGAGTCTCTGATGTCTGAGCGGCCCTCGGCCCTCGGCCCTCAGCGGCCCCCGCACACCTCCTGCTGGGCCCTGGCTCTGTACGGAGACGACTGCTTCGGTCAGGACGTGCTGGAGTACGCTCAGCATCTCAGCCGTCACAGTGAGTCCGCCACACTAGAGGACAAAGCACAGGTGAGGTCAGACGCCACATCTCTTCATATTTACAGTCGTACAGTTTCCGTAAGATGAGCGTGTTCTTTGAACCGTAACGTTTGTTTTTTGTTTGTAGTGTGACATAATTTTCATTATGATTAAACACATTTTACCCAAAATTCTCATGTTTTTGTTTGATTGTAATTATTGTTTTATTTACCTCTACAGTAAAATTTATGTAATTCAAAGATTTATTTTAATCATAATTATCAAAGTATTAAAGGCTGTACAATGACACATAAATAATATATAAATACTTTACAATTTAAATAATATATCCGTGTAGTTTTAGTAGCAATCATATGTTGTTATAGTTTTTGGTAATATTTTACATGTATATTTTTACTTTGATTTCAGTAAAAAAAAAAAGTAAATAAAAAAAAATCCATATTTTTACTAATTTTTATTTATTAATATTAGATATTTTATTACTTCACATATTGAGATAATTTTTTATGAAAATAATGTCACAAATATTATATTATATTATATAACAGTTATAATATTAATAAAAACAAAACTGATTCACCATTATTTGTTTTACTTATTTTAATAATTGTTATAATTATTTTAAACAAACTCTTGATTGTTAATAATATTATATTGCTGTTATTATTATTATTTATTACATATAATATTAATAATAACAAAACCGCCTCACCACTATTTGTTTAATTGTTTTACTAATTTGTTATAATTATTTTAAACAAACTCTGTTATTTGTATTATTATTATTATTATTATTATTATTATTATTATTATTTATTACATATAATATTAATAATAACAAAACAGTTTCACCACTATTTGTTTTAATTATTTTGAAAATGTGTTTTTATTTTCTTAATA
The DNA here is from genome assembly GCA_023029165.1 of Gobiocypris rarus. Taxonomy (NCBI): domain Eukaryota; kingdom Metazoa; phylum Chordata; class Actinopteri; order Cypriniformes; family Gobionidae; genus Gobiocypris; species Gobiocypris rarus. The sequence goes on along the minus strand of CM040927.1, from coordinate 40,529,331 downwards.
ATATGATATTGTTATTATTTTTACATATAATATTAATAATATGAAAAATATGATTTTGATTTCTTGAGATTTGACAGGGATTTCCCCCCTGTTTTGCTGTGTGTTTGTCCTGTTGTCTGGTCTGTCATGTGTCCTAATGCTAATTTCCGGTGTTCATTTAATGCTAACTGTACTGAAAGGAATTTCACCAGGTACAGTATCCTCAACAATCTTCATTTTCATTGGAAGAGCTTATTTTGAATGAGCCACATGCATCAGAGGAAATACAGATATATACATTTTAATTGTCACAAGACAGAGTTAGATATTACCCTGATCACATCAAAGAGAGTGCATGATGATGTACAGCAGAACAGACGAGGTCAGTGTGTGTGTGTGTGTGTGTGTGTGAGGCTTTGATGGAGGTGGAGGGCTGTGTTATGAGCGGAGGAACGGAGGTGCAGTCGGACTCCTCTTCAAAGCATCGCCATCGATCTCTGTTACCATAGTGAGAGATACACAGAGTTCATATTGCTGGACACACACCGGACACACACCCTCTTGATGAACACTAGCGCTCAAATTACACTTTACTGTATATTCACACAGAAAATGGGTATTTTAAATTGGATTAATATTTCACAATTTTACTGTATTTTTGATTAAATAAATTCAGCTTTGATCACAGGAATAAATTATATTTGACTATATATTCACATAGAATATTGGTATTTTAAATTGAAATAATATTTCACAATTTTTACTGTATTTTTGATTAAATAAATTCAGCTTTGATCACAGGAATAAATTATATTTGACTATATATTCACATAGAAAACAGATGATTTACATTGGAGTAATATTTCACAATTTCTACTGTATTTTTATCTAATAAATTCAGGTTTGATCACAGGAATAAATTATATTTTATTATATATTCACATAGAAAATGGGTATTTTAAATTGGATTAATATTTCACAATTTTTACTGTATTTTTGATTAAATAAATTCAGGTTTGACCACAGGAATAAATTATATTTGACTATATATTCACATAGAAAACAGATGATTTACATTGGAGTAATAATTCACAATTTCTACTGTATTTTTATCTAATAAATTCAGGTTTGATCACAGGAATAAATTATATTTTATTATATATTCACATAGAAAATGGGTATTTTAAATTGGATTAATATTCACAAATTTTACTGTATTTTTGATTAAATAAATTCAGGTTTGACCACAGGAATAAATTATATTTTATTATATATTCACATAGAAAATGGGTATTTTAAATTGGATTAATATTTCACAATTTTTACTGTATTTTTGATTAAATAAATTCAGCTTTGATCACAGGAATAAATTATATTTTATTATATATTCACATAGAAAATGGGTATTTTAAATTGGATTAATATTTCACAAATTTTACTGTATTTTTGATTAAATAAATTCAGGTTTGACCACAGGAATAAATTATATTTTACTATATATTCACATAGAAAATTGGTATTTTAAATTGAAATAATATTTCACAATTTTTACTGTATTTTTGATTAGATAAATTCAGCCTTGATCACAGGAATAAATTATATTTTATTATATATTCACACAGAAAATGGGTATTTTAAATTGGATTAATATTTCACAAATTTTACTGTATTTTTGATTAAATAAATTCAGGTTTGACCACAGGAATAAATTATATTTTATTATATATTCACATAGAAAATGGGTATTTTAAATTGGATTAATATTTCACAAATTTTACTGTATTTTTGATTAAATAAATTCAGGTTTGATCACAGGAATAAATTATATTTTATTATATATTCACATAGAAAATGGGTATTTTAAATTGGATTAATATTTCACAATTTTTACTGTATTTTTGATTAAATAAATTCAGGTTTGACCACAGGAATAAATTATATTTGACTATATATTCACATAGAAAATTGGTATTTTAAATTGAAATAATATTTCACAATTTTTACTGTATTTTTGATTAGATAAATTCAGCTTTGATCACAGGAATAAATTATATTTTATTATATATTCACATAGAAAATGGGTATTTTAAATTGGATTAATATTTCACAATTTTTACTGTATTTTTGATTAAATAAATTCAGCTTTGATCACAGGATTGCAGCCTTGGTGAGCAGAAATATATATTTTTAAAAACGTACCGACTGAATGTGTACACTCCAATCATATTCATCCTCTTAAACACATTGGGTCGAATTACACAAAGATATAAGCTTTATATAAGCCAGATTTAGTTGTGGTTATGCATTTATTGATCTCTTTCATGTGCTGTCTCGATCAGGAGCTTCACCAACAGCTGATCATTGAGAGCAGGAATCTGAAAAAGACCAGAACTTTCTACCACAAACTGATCCAGCAGGAGAGAAAAAACAAAGGTACTTCAAAACCTGAAGCCTGTCCATTAATTATGCAATACAGATGTTCCTCAGTCGTCAGATGTGTGTGTGTGTGTGTGTGTGTGTGTGTGTGTGTGTGTGTGTGTGTGTGTGTGTGTGTGTGTGTGTGTGTGTGTCTTTGTAGGTTCAGACACAAAGGTGATGGTGTCTAAAGTCAAGCTGCAGTTTGACGAGCTCAGAGCCAAAGTTGAGTTTCTACATTCTGTGAGGAAATATCTCCAGGTTTGTGCCAGTGCGTTTGAAAGACATTTCTGAGTAATAATATGCATTTATGCTTTTATAAAGGATTACATTTATCATGTAAATGTGTTTGATGTTTTCAGAAACTTCAAAATACTAAAAACTAGAGATATGACTATGAAGTGATGTCTGATTGGATAAGCCAAATACAAAGCCATTGTAAAAAATTATATATATTATATCCATCCATATATATATTTTTTGTGATTTTTATTATTAATAATATTAACGATAATGATTATAACTTATTATTATTATTAGCAGTAGTAGTATTGATAATAGGTTGTTGTTACTGTTTGTATTATTAATAATAATAATGATTATAATTATGATGATAAGTATGATTACAATTATATATATATATATATATATATATATATATATATTTATGTTGTTATTATTATTAATAAAAGGTTGTTGTTACTTAATAATAATGTTTTATAATTGAAAGTAATAAAATATGAATGTTATTATTATTATTATTATTAATAATAATAATATTAGACTATTATGTTGTTGTAGTTAATAATATTAAAAACAATATATTCAAAATGAACTATTTCTATCCTAAAATCACCAAAATTATGGACTTGATCCCCAATGTACTGATGAATGTAAACTTTTAATAAACTGTAAGATTAAAATTAAAATGTTGAATTTAAAATGTTTTGCCAATTGAATTATTAGTTATTCACTGAAAATGAATGGTCTGGTCACTATGTTCTTTGTCATATTGTTGCTTCAAGCATTTTATTAAAGCAATACGCCATGTTTACCTATTTTATTTAATTTTTAACACTTATTTAAAATGTTTTAATTTGAAGTGTTTGACATTGCCAAAGCCGCTTTAAGGCAGGCCTCGCAGCTAAACTTCAACAGGTTTGCCATGAAACATTAGTTTTGGATTGATCTATTTTTATTCTATTCTTCCTAAGGGAACTCACAGAACTCTGACAGGAATTCAGTGATGCCAGGGCTGTGATGTGATTGGTTATCAATGCACACATGATCTAATATCTGTGATGTGATTGGTTATCAATGCACACATGATCTAATATCTGTGATGTGATTGGTTATCAATGCACACATGATCTAATATCTGTGATGTGATTGGTTATCAATGCACACATGATCTAATATCTGTGATGTGATTGGTTATCAATGCACACATGATCTAATATCTGTGATGTGATTGGTTATCAATGCACACATGATCTAATATCTGTGATGTGTGTGTGCCAGGTGTTGTGTGTGGATCAGTGTGGTTTGCCGCTCTCTCTGCTGCCCTCTCTGGCTGCGTGTGGATCTGCGCCGCTGGAGCTGCAGCACTCCGAGGATCCTGCGGTCCTGCACTTCCTGTGTGAGCGGCGCAGGGGGAACGGCTGCCCGCTAGTGGCCGCAACTGCCCGAGGGCTAATGGCGTACCTGTATGCCAGGTACGGAGAGCCTGTAATGAATGTGTGCGAACGCACTCAAATGAGTCTTTCTAAAACCACTCTTCCCCTCGTCACAGGAGCGCTCACTCTGAGGGCTTTATTCAGCAGTTCTTCTACACGTATCGCTACTTCTGCACTCCTGAGGAGCTTCTGCAGTTTCTCGTGGACAAATTTAACAGCACACTGGGGTATGAATTACATAAATATGACCACTAAAACAATAAACTAGAAAAATGTAAAGTGGTCAAGAAAACCTTATATATATATATAGTTTGAATGTTATACAGGCGCTTAGTTGGAATACTTTGATTGTTTTAGGAGAGTTTTGAAATCTGAAGAGATTGATACACTATATTGCCAGAAGTATTGTGTCTCCACTCCAGATCCCTGAGTTCAGGTGTTCAATCCCTTCATGGCCACAGGTGTGTAAATCAAGCACTAGGCATGCAGATGCTTCTACACACATTTGTGAAAGAATGGCTCGCTCTCAGGAGCTCAGTGAACTCAAGCGTGGGACCGGGATAGTCCATTCCTGAGATTTCCTCACTACTAAATATTCCACGCTCAACTGTTAGTGGGATTATAACAAAGAGGAAGCGATTGGGAACAACAGCAACTCAGCCACGGAGTGAAATCCCAGAGCGGGGTCAGCGCAT
>CM040927.1:40472066-40519566 GCA_023029165.1 Gobiocypris rarus | reverse complement strand
TTATCTGATCATAACTCCAGTATCAGTGTAATATTCCTCCAGTGTAGATCAGCTGTTCTCTGTGTGAATATATAGTGCTTCTGTTCATTATCTGATCATAACTCCAGTATCAGTGTAATATTCCTCAGTGTAGATCAGCTGTTCTCTGTGTGAATATATAGTGCTTCTGTTCATTATCTGATCATAACTCCAGTATCAGTGTAATATTCCTCAGTGTAGATCAGCTGTTCTCTGTGTGAATATATAGTGCTTCTGTTCATTATCTGATCATAACTCCAGTATCAGTGTAATATTCCTCCAGTGTAGATCAGCTGTTCTCTGTGTGAATATATAGTGCTTCTGTTCATTATCTGATCATAACTCCAGTATCAGTGTAATATTCCTCCAGTGTAGATCAGCTGTTCTCTGTGTGAATATATAGTGCTTCTGTTCATTATCTGATCATAACTCCAGTATCAGTGTAATATTCCTCCAGTGTAGATCAGCTGTTCTCTGTGTGAATATATAGTGCTTCTGTTCATTATCTGATCATAACTCCAGTATCAGTGTAATATTCCTCCAGTGTAGACCGGCTGTTCTCTGTGTGAATATATAGTGCTTCTGTTCATTATCTGATCATAAGTTCCAGTATCAGTGTAATATTCCTCCAGTGTAGATCGGCTGTTCTCTGTGTGAATATATAGTGCTTCTGTTCATTATCTGATCATAACTCCAGTATCAGTGTAATATTCCTCCAGTGTAGATCAGCTGTTCTCTGTGTGAATATATAGCGCTTCTGTTCATTATCTGATCATAAGTTCCAGTATCAGTGTAATATTCCTCCAGTGTAGATCAGCTGTTCTCTGTGTGAATATATAGTGCAGTGTGATTTATTCCTGTGATCAAAGCTGGATTTATCATCATTACTCCAGTCTTCAGTGTCACATGATCCTTCACTAATCATTCTCATATGAGGATCTGATGATCAACACACATTTATGATTATTATCAGTGTTGGAAACAGTCGTGCTGCTTCATATTTTTGCTTTATTCATACATTTTGGGTAATATTTAAAATATATATATAATAAATGAATTGTTTTATTCTGCAAGGATGCATTATATTGATCAAAAGTGACATTAAAGACAATTATAACGTTAAAAATATTTAATTTAAATGATGTCCTTTTAAACTTTCTATTCATCAAAGAATCCTGAACAAAATGTATCACAGTTTCCACAAATATATTAAGCAAAAAAATTAAATAAATAATTTTAATTGTTTTTGATTATATTATATTAATAACATTAAAATAGTATATTATATTACTTTAATATTATTATATTATATACCTATACCATTAATAATATAGCAAAACTGCTTAATCACTATTTGTTTTATTTATTGTAATCATTTGTTAATTGTTACTAATATTATATTGTTACTTTTATTACTATTACATATTAACAATAAGGTATATATATATATTAATATCGGTTCTTATTATTATATTAATCATATTATATTTATTATATATATATTAATAACATTAAAATAGTATATTATATTATTATATTACTTTAATATTATATTAAATACCTATAACTTGCATTAATATCGGTTCTTATTATTATATTAATCATATTATATTTATGATATATAATATTAATAACATTAAAATAGTATATTATTATATTACTTTAATATTCTATTAAATACCTATAACTTGCATTAATATCGGTTCTTATTATTATATTAATCATATTATATTTATTTTATATAATATTAATAACATTAAAATAGTATATTATTATATTACTTTAATATTATATTAAATACCTATAACTTGCATTAATATCGGTTCTTATTATTATATTAATCATATTATATTTATTATATATAATATTAATAACATTAAAATAGTATATTATTATATTACTTTAATATTATATTAAATACCTATAACTTGCATTAATATCGGTTCTTATTATTATATTAATCATATTATATTTATTATATATAATATTAATAACATTAAAATAGTATATTATATTATTATATTACTTTAATATTATATTAAATACCTATAACTTGCATTAATATCGGTTCTTATTATTAGCATCAGATCCTCATATGAGAATGATTAGTGAAGGATCATGTGACACTGAAGACTGGAGTAATGATGATAAATTCAGGAATAAATGACACTTATCACATACAGAACAGCTGATTTACATTATAATAATATCTCACTATTTTTACAATATTTACTGTTGTTTTTTAATCAAATATATGCACCGTTGGTGAGCAGAAGAGATGTTTATTCAGTAAAAAAAATCATAATTTTTTTATGTTCACCCTATTCTCCCAGTTATTTTCCTCCCGTGTTCTCATCCCGTCATGTCCTGCTCCACCTCTAGGTGGCGACACATGATCATTATATTATTTTCATGCGTTGGATCTGAGTTTGTCAAAGGACAGAATCACCTCTCATGTTTGATTCATCATTCATATTCATGTCTCGCGCAGGAAATATTTCAGGCCTGTCATCCGGTTCACTTCCTGAACTCCAGAGCTCACGGAGTGGGAGAAAGCTCCAGAAACATCTCCAGGTGAGTCCTTTTGTATGATCTGCTTTATTAAGTCTAAAAAAATGGTTAAATATTTTCTAATTCTGCATTTAATAATTCATGTAACACACGTGATGACCTGAGCAGAGTGTTTCCCGTCCCGCGCTGCTGTGTGTGCTGCAGGTGTGTGTCTGTCCAGGGTCTGTGTGTGTGTGTGTGTGTGTGTGTGTGTCTCACACACGCAGGCGCGGTCAGCCACTGGGTTTCTGCAGAACTCGTCATCTGTGACTCGGTCAAGGTGAGTTCACGGACTTCATGAATCAGGCTGCTTATGAATGCTCATAGTTCTGAAGAAGGGTTATTATTATTATTATATAATAATACGGGATATGCCACGAGATAAATGGATTTATCCATCACAAACACTCCGACTGGGGAAAACAGGGAAATTATATCATGCATAAAGAACATATTTTTAGTTTTTTAATGTTTTTTGCACTGTAATGTTTTCATGTTTTTCAATAATATTAATAATAACAAGTCACCATTTTAATTATTTTAATACAATATATTATGTTATTTTATAGTATATTATATTATTTTATTTTATATTATATTATTTTATTTTATATTATATTATTTTATATTATATTAATAATATAACAAAACAGCTTGATTTATTTTAATACCTTGTTAATGTTACTAATATATTATTATATTATTATTATTATTAATTATTATTATTATTATTACATATTGTATTAATAATAAAAACTACTTAACCATTATTTGTTTTAATTATTTTAATAATTGTTACAATATTTTTTTAAACTCTTAATTGTTAATAATATTATATTGTTATTGTTATTATTACATATAATATTGATAATAACATTTATTATTATAACATATAATATTAATAACAAAACTGCTTCACCACTATTTGTTTTATTTATTTTAATAATTGTTATTATAATAAAAAACTCTTATTTGTTAATAATATTATATTTCTTCTTATTATTATTAATATTATTCCTACATACAGTGTAATATTAATTATTATTACATAATAATATTGATAATAACATTTATTATTATAACATATAATATTAATAACAAAACTGCTTCACCACTATTTGTTTTATTTATTTTAATAATTGTTATTATAATAAAAAAACTCTTATTTGTTAATATATTATAATGTTATTATTTTTTATTTTATTATTCCATATAATATTAACAATAACATGTAGTATTATTATTATCATTATTATCACATATATTAATATATAGTTGTTATAATATTATTGCTGCTGTTATTATTATTATTATTTATTATATATTATTATAATAAAAAAGTGTGTGTATTTTTTGTTTTTTATTTTAATAATAATTTTTTGTTGTTTATTAAACACTTTGTGTGTAATATAATAATAATGTTATTTTTTATTTTTTATTTTTATTATTCCATATATAATATTAACATGTGTAGTATTATTATTATCATTATTATCACATATATGTGTGTGTGTGTGTTGTGTGTGTGTGTGTGTGTGTGTGTGTGTGTGTGTGTGTGTGTGTGTGTGTGTGTGTGTGTGTGTGTGTGTGTGTGTGTGTGTGTGTGTCTGTGTGTGTGTGTGTGTGTCTGTGTGTGTCTGTGTGTGTGTGTGTCTGTGTGTGTGTGTGTGTGTGTGTGTGTGTGTGTGTGTGTGTGTGTCTGTGTGTGTCTGTGTGTCTGTGTGTGTGTGTGTGTGTGTGTGTGTGTGTGTGTCTGTGTGTGTGTGTGTGTGTCTGTGTGTGTGTGTCTGTGTGTGTGTGTGTGTGTGTCTGTGTGTGTGTGTCTGTGTGTGTGTGTCTGTGTGTGTGTCTGTGTGTGTGTGTCTGTGTGTGTGTGTGTGTGTGTGTGTGTGTGTGTCTGTGTGTGTGTGTCTGTGTGTGTGTGTCTGTGTGTGTGTCTGTGTGTGTGTGTGTGTGTGTGTGTGTGTGTGTGTGTGTGTGTGTGTGTGTCTGTGTGTCTGTGTCTGTGTGTGTGTGTGTGTGTGTCTGTGTGTGTGTGTGTGTGTGTGTGTGTGTGTGTGTGTGTGTGTGTGTGTGTGTGTCTGTGTGTGTGTGTGTGTGTGTGTGTGTGTGTGTGTGTGTGTGTCTGTGTGTGTGTGTGTGTGTGTGTGTGTGTGTGTGTGTGTGTGTGTGTGTGTGTCTGTGTGTCTGTGTGTGTGTGTGTGTGTGTCTGTGTGTGTGTGTGTGTGTGTGTGTGTGTGTGTCTGTGTGTGTGTGTGTGTGTGTGTGTGTGTGTGTGTGTGTGTGTGTGTGTGTGTGTGTCTGTGTGTGTGTGTGTGTGTGTGTTTTATTCTGTACAAACCATTTTCAGTCCTACACTGCCTCCCTGCCCCTAAACCTACCTGCATCACACACACACACACACACACACACACACACACACACACACACATACACACACACACACACACACAACTTTGCCACCGCCATGCAGATTTTGTCCTGGAGAATGTGATCATACACACACACACACACACACACACACACTGCCCAATTACCTAAACCCAGCAATTACCGGTAAGCAACGCGCAGCACACATAATCGTGCCTGTACGCGCTTCTCTAAGTGATAAATGATCGCACTGAGAGAGTCGTGACCTCGTGAGCTGGACTGCATTTGCTGCTTCTGCTTCACCTTATCTGCCAGCTCCAGCAGCTGAAATGATAATTGCATGAGTCTATAAACTGATTAAACACTAACCGTATTTAGCAGCATGAAAGGGTTATAATCGACGTGCATTCAGCATCTTGTGCAGAAACAAAACAGTATTCGTCTTATTTGGCGTGAAATGAAATTGCATGATAAATGGTTCTCATAAGCCATGCTTATTCCCGTCTACATGAGTTTTACAGCTCCTGTGTGTGTGTGTGTGTGTGTGTGTGGCAGGCGTGGAAGCAGCTCTCGGTGAAGGTGTGCGAGGCTCTGGAGGAGCTCAGGGCTGTGCAGGTGAGAAGAGCTGAAGGTCAGCCCTTATGCTCTGTGTGGCCCCTTTGCCCCGCCCACACTCCATTACTGCTGTTAAATAAGTGCATCATTCCAGATATTCACACACTATGCACACTATTCATACTCAAACATGTAATGTAATAGTGCATACGTGTGTGAATTGGGACGCTCCTATAGTCATGATGTGACGTCTCTCTGATGTCATTTCCTGTTTTAGGGATTTCTTGTCAAATGACTTCCTGTATGTTGGTTAAACCATCCTGACTTTGATCCGGAAGATGATGATTAAAACAACTGAAGCACTTATTATGTTATATTATATGAATAAGATAACATAAATAATAATAATAATAATCATTATTATAGTTTTAATCATTTGCGTTAATCAGTTGTTTTGATTTTATTATATTATTATATATTATATTAATAACATATTAATATATTATATTATTACATTACTTTAAACAGTAATAATATTAATATAAAAAACTGCTTATTTTAATAATTATATTAAACAAACTCTTAATTGTTAATAGTATTATATTCTTCTTATTATTATTTATTATTATTACATGTAATATTAATAATAACAAATCTGCTTCACTGCTATTTGTTTGAATTATTTTGATAATACATTTTAAACAGACTCTTATTAATAAAAATATTTTATTGCTTTTATTATTTTTTTAATTATTACATATAATAATAACAAAAGTGCTTCACCTATATTTACCTCTAAACAAACTCTTAATTGTTAATAATATATTGTTTTAATATATAAAAAACTGCTTATTTGTTTTTACAAGATACCCCCAAAAAAAAAAAAAAAAAATTATGTCCTGCTAAATATTAGCCTAATTAATTTTGAATCATCATTACAGAGGTATATTGAAGCCATTATATTTCTAAAGTTGTTTTGAATGTATGCATTTGTCAGCTGCTGCGTTCCCTGGGATCTGAGCCCGTGACCGTACTGTCCCACAGATCCTAAACTCCGGCTCTTGTTCCAGGTGTTCCTGAAGAGTGATAGCCTGTGTCTGATGGAGGGAGGGAGGCGCGGAGGCCGGCCGACTCTCCCAGACGCACACATCCTGGCCCTGCACATCCAGCAGCTGGAGATCGGCGCGTTCACCATGACCAGCGGGTCATACAAGTGGCCCAAGCTGAGGTTTACAGCTGCATTCATGCATTCAAACTGACATCGCAACATCTTTCAAGTAAACACCTTCGTACTGCCATTGGTCCATTTGGCGATGACATAATATGTGGGGGTGGCTTTGAGGCTCCGCCTCAGAGGTGTAAATCTTCTCTGGTTCATTTCTTCTGTTCAGTCCGTCGAGGTCACATGCATAAAATGTGTGACAAACAAAGTCTGTATATTGCTACAAATATGTTCATCGGTCATCTTTAAATCTTTAAAGTCATAACACACACAGTTTCTGCCAGTCTCATGTTAATCTGTAGCCTGGCGTGGCCATACTCAACTCTAGTCAGAATATGAGTCTGGTACCGCTCCATTGGGCTGTGATTATGGGCTGTTTCAACCGAGCCAGGAAAGACCTCAATTGGATAGACCCACAACCAATCAGAGCAACGGAGCGACGCGTGACATTAGTTTTCAAAAGTTAACAGAACTCAACTGCACTGTTACCAAGTCCGTGTTTTTCTCCATGTCCGCGGGTTGAAGCGACCCCAATTATGTGATTATATAAACCCAGGAATGCGAATTTTAGCAGGCAACCTTGCCAAAATAACATATTTTGCCAACCAAACGCCCTTTTTTCTGGAGAACCCCCCGGAAAGTTATTGTTTTGGGCTATAGTTTTGAGTAGCAATGGCGCGACATTGCAAAAAAACGTGGCAACCCTGTCTGCACGCGCGCTGGATTAAGTAACAAGAAAAATATGAGTGTAAACGATTGCCAGTGTTGTAATAAAAGAATTTAAGGATACACAGAGTACTTCCCAACACGATCATCGTTTCTGAGAGAAATAGTGAAGGTGAATGCATATACGAACAAGTTCTCCGTTTAGGATAAGAGCAAATTCAACCCAAAGCATCTTTGATGACGTGGATGATTACGTTACTGTTGATCATCTGTCCATCATCGTCTAAAGCCCGCCCTGATGATTTCATTGGTCCGAACAGTTTCTGTTCAGGCATAATAACTCCTCTATGGAGCGAGTCCAGACCGAACTGCCCGAGCAAATATTTTGTGGGCGGGGCTAAATTCGGCTGGCATCCAGGCTAGTTTATCTGGAGTATCTATAGAGTAGTGTTGATCCTTCATATCTCCCAAGAGTCTTTAGTTTATCGGATTTATCAAAGACAGACACACTGTACCGATGGAGGCGTGCAGTTAGCAGAGCTAAAGAGACACACACACACACACACACTATACGTTGTTGTTCACATTATATGCACTTCCGCACCGATTGCCTACAAAACACACACATTTGATGCAGTTTCACTCGTCGCCTGCGGTTCCCACTCGTGACCGGGAACAAACACACACACTTGCAGAACTCCGGAAACACACACTGCATCCACTGTTCCCTTAACACTGGGTTATTTGGGAAGCTGAACAAGCTGATCTTTCCCTCACACACACACACACACACACACACACTTCTTCTACAATGGTGTCTGTGTGTGTGTGTGCTCATGCGGGAGAAGTGCCCATATAAGGAGTTCCACCCTTTATGACATCATACAGGGCCATACTCTAAAAAAACTTCCCAAAACTTGTTTGAATCCTAAAGGAGTGTGTTTGGCACAAAAATACTCCGTCATACGTACAACTCATGTTTTGAAATGATGTCCATGTTTATCATGAGGATCAACTCTAACAGTGTCAATATGGCAGAATGCAGGAGATAGTATTAGACCCCCTTTATAAGCAAAAATGAAAAAAAGCTTTGCCGACGCAACTCAACTTCTGCTCACGTACGCTACGGGAGAGGCAGCTGCCGAGGGCAAAGGTCACGGACAGTCAGATGTGGCGGTAATGACGCAGCTGGTGATGCTGCGTGCCGTTATGTGTCTCTCCAGGTGTGTGTGTGTGTGTGTGTGTGTGTGTGTGGAGCAGATGGTGTATGATTGGAAATGCTTTGCCCGGGGACACGAGTCCATGCCAGTTTCCCGTAGGGCTGCTTTTGTAGCAGATTCGGAGGTGGACAGACACACAGCTGGTTGTTGTACATCTGTAGCTCACAGAACCAGGTCACACACACACACACACACACATGTTTGTTTTTGTGAAATGTGGGGACATTCCATAGGCGTAATGCATTTTATACCATACAAACCGTATTTTCTATCCCCCTACACTGCCCCTGCCCCTAAACCTACCCATCACACACACACACACACACACACACACACACACACACACACACACACATTTAAATACAATGCTGAAGAAATTAATGTTTGTCTGGACTTGAACTCACTTATGATTTATGAGTTGAGTTGATGATTCATCCACACACACACACACACACACACACACACACACACACACACACACACACACACACACACACATTTAAATACAATGCTGAAGAAATTAATGTTTGTCTGGACTTGAACTCACTTATGATTTATGAGTTGAGTTGATGATTCATAAAGGGCCCGATATACTCATATTTTTACCTCAGCCTGAGGCTTATTACTTCAATGTTTTGTATGAAGAGGTCTTTACATTTGCACAAAAATAGAACCTTTATGTTATAAAAATGTTTTATAACAAAAAAAACAAAACAAGCCCAGTCCAGGTGAGAAAAGTAACGCAAAAGTAACGTAACGCATTACTTTTCTTAAAAAGTAACTAATGGTGCTTTTCCATTACCAGCTCGACTAACTCGCTCGCTCTAGTAAATACACGCAATCTCTGGAGAAACTATTTAAAAATGGCGCGTTTATTCAGGATACTCCGTCTGGCGCGTGCAATGATGACGCAGTGAATAGTGACGATTCTCTCTGACCAATCAGCAGTCTGCGGTGTTTTCACCTCACATTTGAGTATCGCCTCGGCTCGCTCAGAACCTCGCTGGAGGTGGTACGAAAAAAAAGTATCTGGAAGCAAGTACAGGTACAACTTTTACTCAGTGGAAAACCAAACAAAGGGGTGTCGAGTTGAGCCGAGCTGGTACTGTGTAGTGGAAAAGCGCCATAATTAACTCAATAAGTTTTTAAGGGAGTAACACAATATTGTAATGCATTACTTTTCAAAGTAACTTTCTGCTCGTGTGATGTCCTCATCGGTGTGCAGTCGACATAGTTGCGATCGGGTGAAAGACGGTCTGCCGTTGTGCCTGGCTGGTCAGTTTGCCTTTTTAATAATCACACAGCCCTACAAACCCCACACACATGTTCTACAAAATGTGCTTTGAGTTATTAGACCTTTCCCTTCGTCGTGTGTTGTTTGTGACGCTGTGCTTCTCTCCTCTCAGGAACATCGCGCGTGTGGTCAGTCAGATCCATGCGTTTCAGGAGCATCTCTACTCCTTCCCTCCTGACCTTGAGCTGCAGTCGTTCCTGCGCGGGCGGATCGCACGATTCAGCAAGTGTGACGTCCCCATCCTCGCCTCGGACAACGATAGCAACTTCAACCAGGCGTCCGGCGGGCGCTACGCACACAGGATCCAGGACACGCTGCGCCGGGTCAAAGCCTCGTTTCAGTGAGCGAGCGCAGGCCTGACCCGGTGTGGCCGCTGCTGTGAGGAGCCGTATCACACTCTCTGCACGGATGCTGAAGATCATTTCCCATAGATACTGGGATTGAGTCCTAATTGTGGAATTTCCTCATTAATCGGACATCTTCACCAGCCGTCGCTTCAGTGCAACTAGTCAAACACACCAGTTTCCTTCTGAAGAATGGACGGTTTTCTTGTGAGGAGACGAAACAACACAAGCTACACAACCAAATAATGTGTTATTCATAGATTCGTTATTGAGGAAATCAATTATATTAATACATTTTAGATAAGATTCAATCGAGGAGCTTGAAACTCCTCCAGAGAATAAAGTATTATACTTTTAAAAAATAGACTATATTTCTACACCATGCTGATCTATTCTTAGAAAATTGGCATATTTTGTGCATAATTTGAAGTATAATTATGTGCATATCTCTATTTTGTAATGCTCTTTAAATTGGGATGCTTTTGTCATTTCCCTGTTTTAAAGCTCACATGCACATTATTATGCGTCTTTCTCAGTAGACTTGAATTCAACTTATGCTCACTCTAAGTGATTATAATTATAATTTAATAAATTATAATAAATAGAGGACCTGTTATGCTCTTTTTCAAAGTCTTGATGTTGTTTCAGGTTTTCCTGCTTGAGTGTTGATTATTCCTCATATTCTCCATTGTTGCGGCTCCTCTCTTCCCAGTCTGTCAGTAACGCTCTGTTCAGTTCCTGTCTCTATGAAGCCCCGCCTTCTGAGAAGCACACTGTGCTCTGATTGGTCGGCTGGAGTAGTGTGGTGTGATTGGTGTTTGGGAAATGTCCCGCCCCTTCCCATAACCGCCAGTTTCAACACACTACTAACTAACTCAACCAGGCTCCGCCCCTTTATTCTGCATATTAATTATTATAATGAGGAATATTGTGATCATGTTGGTTCCTGGAAGAAAACTCAAGACTACAATGGAGGCGTTTCAGGAGTTCAGGAACACTGACACTGAAGAGAGAGGAACATGGAAAAAAGCAGAATAGGTCCGGTTTAAGAAACCTTTGGATTGATTTGTAGGCATATTATCAATAAGGGTTTGGTCGGTGTGTGTCTTTAGAAATGACTTTTATTGATGTAATCACTTTAAACAAATAAATGTAAATATAACATGATGCTTCCAGGTTTGATTCTATAAATTATATTTTAGACTTGAATATGGTACCTAGCACAGAGTTACAGCAAGAGACAGTGTGTGAACCGCTTGCAGAATCTGTGAAAATGTGAATAACTTTAACAGAATAAGAGAGATCATACAAAATACATCATATCTTTTTATTTAGTGCTGTCCTGATTAAGATATTTTACATATAAGACAAACAACAACCCGTTCAAAAGTTTATGAACCATTGATTCTTAATCGTGTGTGTGTGTGTGTGTGTGTGTGTGTGTGTGTGTGTGTGTGTGTGTGTGTGTGTGTGTGTGTGTGTGTGTGTGTGTGTGTGTGTGTGTGTGTGTGTGTGTGTGTGTGTGTGTGTGTGTGTGTGTGTGTGTGTGTGTGTGTTAGTCGTTCCCTGATGATCCATGGCACATACACACACACACAGCTGTGGATCATCAGGGAATGACACACACACACAGCCCCTAAACATACCCATCACAGGAAACTTTCTGCATTTTTACATTTTCATAAAAACTCATTCTGAATCTCAATTTAGGTCCCCACCAGGCTAGAATAACATGCACACACACACACACACACACAGCCATGGATCATCAGGGAACCACACACACACACACACACACACACACAGCCATGGATCATCAGGGAACAACACACACACACACACACAGCCGTGGATCATCAGGGAACAACACACACACACACACACACACACACACACACACACACACACACACACACACACACACACACACACACACACACACACACACACACACACACACACACACACACACCACACACACACACACACACACACACACACACACACACACACACACACACACACACACACACACACACACACACACACACACACACACACACACACACACACACACACACACACACACACACACACTGCCCCTGCACACACACACACACATACAACCTACCCATCATACACACACACACACACACACACACACACACTGCCCCTGCCCCTAAACCTACCCATCACACACACACACACACACACTCACACACACACTACCCATCACAGGAAACATTCAGCATTTTTAATTTCTCAATAAAACTCGTCCTGTGTGATTTATAAGGCTTTTGAAAAGTGTGGTCATGGGTAATGTGCTCATGAGTGACCCTCTCCTGTAATACCTGTGTCATGAATGAAATAACGCGCGGTTTGTTTCGGAGTTTCACGCGGAGGCGAGGAAACGCGCAGGCCGTGGCGCGCGGCGCATCCTCCTCATTGTTCTGCGGCGGATCAAAGCGCTCGAGATAAAGGCTTTAATTGCGCGTCAAAGAGCTCGAGCCTCCTGCCCTATAGATCATTGATAAAGGAAACAGTCAACATGCCGTTATCGCCATTGTCCAGCTAAACGATCCTTTCAAAGGCTCAGACTCATTCAGAGACAGATAACGCGCAGTCCCTGATTAACGGCAGATCTCTGTCGCGAAGGTGCCTCACATGCCATTACTTCGGATTTATCACGAAAATTATTGAATCACAATCTGGGCTGTTTTGTTTGATCATGAAGCCATAATTGGATTGCCATTATATGCAAGTATTTCAAATATTTAAGACTATCAAAACAACTGAATGAGTTTCTGATTGCATGGCAAACGTAGCGCAACATGAAATAAACTCATGCATATTTACATCATTCGAGTCCATTCTAAAATAATTGAATGCAAGTAAAGGGCAAGGGTGGTGGAGGACAGTAGATGTCTTCCCCGAGCTGTGGAGCTTGTCCGGGTGTGAATTAGCATCTGAACTGCTGGTCAATCAAAGTTAATTGTGTTGCTACTGTAATCCCTTTGATCCGGGATGTTTGCGGCGGCGGCGCCAGAGACTCCGCGGGATATCAGTGTGTGTGTGCACATGGGCCATTTGAGCCACCGTCACCACTGTATGAACACACACACACACACACACACACACACACACACACACACACACACACACACACACACACACATCCAATATTTGAATATTTATTTTTAACCTGAAATGTGATTAAGAGGCTGATATATGAGCAAAGCTCTTCACATCCCAGAATGTAGGGGTAGATATGTTAAAAAATAAAGCGTGAGCATTAGAGCAGAATAAGCCATAAAACCCCTAACCCTTATCTAGAGGCTGAGATATGAGCAATGCAAGAATATAGGAACAGATATGTGTTAAAAAATAAACATCACTCTTAGTTCTTCTTTAAAGTTATGGTCATTTTACTTTTTTGGAAATGTATATGAATATATAGACACAGTTTTTTTCTATGTAATCCTGGGATAAACTAACAACAACGACAAAAAAAGACAAAAAAAAAAGAATGGCATTTAATGTTTTGTGTGTGTGCTAAAGGGCTTTTTATTTCATATTTTAATTTATTTTGCATTTTTACTATCTGATTGCTCTAGACATTTTTAGTGTGGCATGAGGCCTTTTATTGTATTATTGTATTTATTTATTGTGCATTTTCTCCATCTGATATAGACACCATGATGACCAATACATGATATAGTTTGTTAAATAAAATTATAGTGCGGCAGAAAAGGCTTTTTATTTTTTATTTTTTATCGCTCTTAGTTCTTCTTTAAAGTTATGGTCATTTTAATGGCATATACTTTTTTTTTTTTTTGGCTATGGCTTTTTATTTTATTATTTTATTTTGCATTTTACTATCTGATTGCTCTAGATAGTTTTAGTGTGGTAAGGGACTTTTTATTGTATTATAGTATTTATTTATTTATTTATTTTATTGTGCATTAAAAATATATATATATATATATACATATATATATATATATATATATATATATATATATATATATATATATATAATCAATGCATGATATAGTTTGTTTATTTAAGTTAATAGTGTGTCAAAAATAAAATTAGTTTTATTGTTCTTATATCTAAATATCTCGATTTTGATGCACTCCAGAGTGCAGGGGCATGCAGTAAAAGTAAATTTACTTAAGTACACTTTCTGAGTATCTGTACTTGAGTATTATTGCTTTCTGGAAACTTTGACTTTAACTTCACTATTTGACAAATATCGCACGTTTTATACTTCACTACATTTCTATCGCGAGAGTCGAAAGTCGTTTCTGTAGCAGCTCGGAATGTCAGAGGATGATTTTTAGTTTTTTGCAGACAGCCTATCAGTATCAGTCTTTAGGGTCACGTGAAGCTTCAATCTCTGAACACTGATGAGTTTATAGCAAAATGGAAGAAAGGCCAGACTTAGAAAGCATGCTTCAGTTTTCTGAAAAGATTATAGATGAGTTGATTTGGCTTGTACACTTGATGCATGTCTTATAAAATGTAAATGTCTGGGAGAAAGAGTCAACAGTTGGGAGAATATGGGATGTGTATCAGAGGTGCATTCTGTCTTATAGCGACAGCAGCTTTTATAACTTTTACACAATGAGTTTAAGGTGGCATGTCGGATGGAGCATCACTGCATTTACAACAATAATAAAATAATGCATTGACATAAAAAAAGAACATTTTACTAAAGAGAACTTTCACTTGTAATCTTTGACCAGTGGTGCTCAAGTAATAGAGTTGTGTACTTTGTCCACCTCTGCATTCTCGCCTGTAGACACCCCAATATATGATAGGGTGACCAGACACAATGTGTTCCCAGGACATGTCCTGCTCATCCTGGCTGTTTTTCATTAGGTGAGGAAAATGTCCTGGTTTTCATTATTTATCATTGGGCCTTTAAATTGACCGGCACTTGGGAAATCTCTTGCCTGGGAATCAATGGTCACTAACCCTAATAATATATGATATAAGTAGTGATTGCTCTATAAATCTAAATATTTCAATGTTGATGTGCTCATGTTGTTATCACGTTTATTCGGTGTTGCATTTTATAAATGAGACTTTAGTCATGCAAATCAAAGAAAAAGAGGATTCTTCCAATCCACTTTATTCATGGAACTCACACTTTTGCATGTAAAATTGTTTATTTGATTTAATTTGGGTGAAATGTATTATTAGTACACGCCGTGATGAAGGATTGTGTGTGTGTGTGTGTGTGTGTGTGTCGTGTCTCTCTGGATGCAGCTGTGTGTGTTTGAAGAGGATGCAGACAGCTGGATGAGCCAGAGGTTCTCACAGACAAGCTGGCGCCAGGCTTTCACACAATCACAGGATATGTAAAGACTTCAATAACGAGCCATTAGGCCTAATGATTGAGAATCGATCAGGCGTTAACTCCTCCATGCATATGTTAATGCGCCGCGCGGTATATATGGAGGCCGCTCCTGGAGGCCCGGCGAACACTCTCGGATTGCACTCGGATAGATTCACTTCCTCTGCTCGGAGACACAGACAGCAATCATGGTGAAGACGTTTTCTGTGGACTGGCTCGCTCAGAGCTTCCATGCTTCGGCTTCTCGAGCGCACCTGGAGCCGGAGAAGAAGACGCACAGGCCTCACGTGCCGTGTGTGGTCCAGCCCAGACCCCCGACATCATATGACAAGGGTTACCTGCAGCCGAAACCGAAGGCCACCAGAGCTGAGCAGAAACCAGAATCCACCTTAACTCCGAGGAACTGCTCGTCTCCAAGCTGTAAGTGCTCATGCGCATTTAACGCATGCATTCGCTTCTACTTTAATGAATTTGTAACGTTGGATGCACGAGATATGCACATGCAACTGGGTTGTGAGCATACATGACCATGCATTCGCTTCTATTTTAATGCATTTTAAAAATATGTATGCATAAGGACTTGCAACTCGGTTTTAAATAGTATAAATGACCATGCATTCGCTTCCGTTTTAATGCATTTTTAATATTTTATGCATAAGGACACGTGAACAGTATAAATGACCATGCATTGTTATTTTTCATTCAGTTTCAGAAAACAGCGGATATTCCTCGGGGTATGAGAGTGAAGCGGCCGCGTCTGAATGCGCGTCAGTCGAAGATGTGAACGACGGCGCGGCGCGCAGAATCAGAACCAAATTCACTCCGGAGCAGATCGACAAACTCGAGAAAATCTTCAACAAGCACAAATATCTGGACGCAGGAGAGCGCGTGAAAACCGCGCTGAAGCTCAACCTGTCAGAGACACAGGTCCGAACCTGGTTCCAGAACCGCAGGATGAAGCTGAAGCGCGAGGTGCAGGAGATGCGCGCGGACTATCTCCTGCCTCCCATGGTTCACGCGCACGCGGTTCAGTACCACTGCTACGACAGACAGCGGCTCGCGTTTGCTGCCCACGCGCACCAGCAGCACGTGATGCCTCATCTCCCCCAGCTTCACCTCATGATGCCGAGGCCACATTACTACTGAAGACTTTAACACACTTACACCACACTCTGCGTGCAATATCTGTACAGTTTGTAAAGAAAATATACTGAGGTTTAACTAAAAAGAAGAGTTTATTTATGAATCAGAAATAAAGTATGTTTTATGCCAAAGCTTGCCTGGTTTGTTCGTGTTCGACTGAGCTGAGGGCCTTTATGTAGTCAGTTATTGATCATCACCTCCCAGTTGCATGGCCTTATCTCACGCATAACGCATTAAACATCATCAGTGTATGGGATGTTTGGTTTAGACCTGAATAGAAAGAAACATCTCCTCTTTTTTAAACACCGCAAATGAGGAAAATAATTAAATGCATTGATTTCTGAAAATATTAGTGACTGTATGGTGTGAGTTTCACATGCATGATAAAGCATAATAGCATAAATGAACGTTTATTATCCTCGTTGCTTGAAAACACACACAATCTTATTCATCCAAATGGATTTGTTCTAAATGTGCTGCACTGGTCCCCGAAGCACTGCGATCAAACGCGAGGCCATCTGTGCTCACGGGGTGAGGCGGGTCTGCGGGAACACGAGGGAGGTTTATTTAAATCCAGTGTAGGCGCCGAGGAAACCCTAAACCAACCGGGCCAGGCCATTGATCCTCGAGCTCACGCCGCGCGCGCTTTCAGATGCGTGTGAACTCATTCTGTGTGTCCGCGCCGCGCTTCAGACCAGACCTAACGAGCACATCATGGACAACAATTAGTCCTAATTAAGTCACCCATTGATGAGTTTACACTCTCACATAATCCCAACAGACTGGCTCCAACGCGTCTCTGTGTGTGTGTGTGGGCATGTTTTTGTGAAATATCAGGACACAAATGTGTATAATGACATGGGTATGACACAGGTATTACAAAAAGAGGGTGAAATATGAGGACGTTCCCCATGTCCTCACTTTTCAAAATGCTTATAAATCACACAGGATGAGGTTTTTATCACAGAAAGTAAACTGTGCAGTCTCCTGTGATGGGTAGTGTGTGTGTGTGTGTGTGTGTGTGTGTGTGTGTGTGTGTGTGTGTGTGTGTGTGTGTGATGGGTAGGTTTAGGAGGTGTGTGTGTGTGTGTATGTGTGTGTGTGTGTGTGTGTTTGTGTGTGTGTGTAGGGGGATAGAAAATACAGTTTGTACAGTATAAAAACCATTACGCCGGAAAGTCCCACATTTCACAAAAACAAACGTGTGTGTGTGTGTGTGTGAGAGAGAGAGAGAGAGAGAGAGAGAGTGTGTGTGTGTGTGTGTGAGAGAGAGTCTGTGTGTGTGTGAGAGAGTGTATGTGTGTGTGTGTGTGTGTGAGAGAAAGAGATAGAGAGAGTGTGTGTGTGTGTGTGTGTGTGTGTGTGTGTGTGTGTGTGTGTGAGAGAGAGAGTCTCTGTGTGTGTGTGTGTGTGTGTGTGTGTGTGTGTGTGTGTGTGTGTGTGTGTGTGTGTGTGAGTGTGTGTGTGTGAGAGAGAGTCTGTGTGTGTGTGTGTGTGTGTGTGTGTGTGTGTGTGTGTGTGTGTGTGAGAGAGTGTGCTGTGTGTGTGTGAGAGAGAGAGTGTGCTGTGTGTGTGTGTGTGTGTGTGTGTGTGTGTGTGTGTGTGTGTGTGTGTGTGCTGTGTGTGTGTGAGAGAGAGTGTGCTGTGTGTGTGTGTGTGTGTGTGTGTGTGTGTGTGTGTGTGTGTGTGAGAGAGAGTGTGCTGTGTGTGTGTGAGAGAGAGTGTGCTGTGTGTGTGTGTGTGTGTGTGTGTGTGTGTGTGTGTGTGTGTGAGAGAGTGTGCTGTGTGTGTGTGAGAGAGAGTGTGCTGTGTGTGTGTGTGTGTGTGTGTGTGTGTGTGTGTGTGTGTGTGTGAGTGTGTGTGTGTGAGAGAGTGTGCTCTGTGTGTGTGTGTGTGTGTGTGTGTGTGTGTGTGTGTGTGTGTGTGTGTGTGTGTGTGTGTGTGTGTGTGTGTGAGAGTGTGCTCTGTGTGTGTGTGTGTGTGTGTGTGTGTGTGTGTGTAAGTGTGTGTGTGTAAGTGTGTGTGTGTAAGTGTGTGTGTGTGAGAGTGTGCTCTGTTGGTCTGTTGTCCAGTGGAGTGTCAGTATTGATCTCTGAGGCAGATCTCAACAGTTCAACACTGATCAGTAGATCTGCAGACACTGTGAAGCGCGTGCATTTAAACAACCATGCATGCAGTGTATCTCACCGGTGTATAATATCATATTCATCCATTTATATTCCTAGAATATATGAACGTATCCACAGGGAGGTGAATCACGCGAGCTCGTGAGGTTTGTGAGGCCCCGGAGACATCACACGCTCGAGACAGGAGGAACACGGAGGGCCTGCATGCTTCACAGCGCGTTTAGTGATTGGATGTAATAAACAAACAGAGATTGGGAACTATAATAGGGATCAGGACTTGATCCCACTGTGAGTAAAACAGTGATCCGCTCTTTCATCTCCACATTATCGGTCGATGGATTAGTCTTGTCTTGAGTGGATGAGAGTGATTGTATCATGTTGATGATTATTCTCAGGTACTTGAGGTGCTCAGACACGGTGGCGCCTGGATATCACAAGTGCACCGGACGTGTGAACAAGCCCATTGCGACACATATTAGCTTCAATTACGACAGTTATAAGCCTCTTTACGCATGCAAATGAGCGCGCGTCTCGTGCATAAAGTCAGACAGCTGGTCAGGATGTGTTTAGGAGCGAACATCATGTCTAAGAAGTTCTCCGTGGAGTGGCTGTCCCAGAGTTTCCATGCTCCGCTCGAACCATGTGATGCACCTGCAGACACGCGGCATCTGTGTGGAGGGCTGGAGCACAAGGCCCCGTCTTCCCCTGCAAGTAAGACCTTCTCCGCATCTCTCGCTGCGCTCTCCAGCTCATGCAATGCATCTAACAGGTTCTCTCCATGGCTTCAGACAGCTGCGGGTACACCTCGGCCTCTGAGAGCGACGGCGAGGGGGAGTCCGGGCCGCGCCGCCGCGTCAGAACCAAGTTCACCTCCGAGCAGATCTCGCGCCTGGAGAGAACCTTCGGCACACACAGGTACCTCGGCGCGACGCAGCGGCGGAAGATGGCGGAGAAGCTGCGTCTGTCCGAGACACAGGTATGCGCGAGACACGCATTTTAAAAGTGCATTATTGTGTGCATCGCATTAGCATCACATTCTCTGTCCGTTTGGATCCAGCTTCCGTTTAATGTCACATCCAACACATTTTTGTGTGTGTGTATATTGCATAAGTTTAGGCTTATTATTTATTCATATTTTATTTTATTTTAAAGCATAAACCTAAAACATTAGAGCTGATTTATTACTTTATTTTGCATATGTAGGCAATACTGGGATAGGTGAACTATTAAAAAATCCGAAAATATTAATATTGCAAATTGAAATTGACACTAAATTATGATTACTGTAAAAATTATGACCGTAAAAGTCATATTAATAAGTATCATAAGTATTCCATTTCAAATCCATAATTATGACTTTGTCATAATTTTGACCCTCACAATTGTCATAATTTCAATTAATGTCTCATTTATTAAGATTATGACCTTTTAAGTTAACTTTTTAACTTGTCATAGTTTTGACTTTTTGTCATAATTTTGACCATTGCATCATTAATGAATTGTGATTATCTTAAAAGTCATATTACAGTCAATAATAAGCATCATAAGTATTACTTATTATGTCATGATTATGACTCTGCATGTCAAAGTGTTATTACTTTCAAATTCATAATTATGACTTTTAAAGTAATTAATTTATGTCATAGTTTTGAATTTCCTCATAGTTTTGACTCATAATTTCACTGACTCAATTTCAACCTTTCAAATCTTATAATTATGATTTTTAAAGTTATTTTTAAGTTAAGTTTTACATTTTAGCTGAAATTGACACTAAATTATGATTACTGTAAAAATTATGACCTTAAAAGTCATATTAATAAGTATCATAAGTATTCCATTTCAAATCCATAATTATGACTTTTTAACTTGTCTTGACTTTTTGTCATAATTTTGACCCTCACAATTGTCATAATTTCAATTAATGTCTCATTTATTAAGATTATGACCTTTTAAGTTAACTTTTTAACTTGTCATAGTTTTGACTTTTTGTCATAATTTTGACCATTGCATCATTAATGAATTATGATTATCTTAAAAGTCATATTACAGTCAATAATAAGCATCATAAGTATTACTTATTATGTCATGATTATGACTCTGCATGTCAAAGTGTTATTACTTTCAAATTCATAATTATGACTTTTAAAGTTATTAATTTATGTCATAGTTTTGAATTTCCTCATAGTTTTGACTCATAATTTCACTGACTCAATTTCAACCTTTCAAATCTTATAATTATGATTTTTAAAGTTATTTTTAAGTTAAGTTTTACATTTTAGCTGAAATTGACACTAAATTGAAATTATGAGTCATATTACAGTCAATAACAAGTATCATAAACATGTCATGATTATGACTATGTCAAAGTATTACCTTCAAATTCAAAATTATGACTTTTAAAGTTTATTTTATACTTGTCTTAGTTTTGACTTTTTGTCAAAATTTTGACCATCTCACAATTATGTCATAATTTCAATTTATGTCTCATTTATTAATCTTATTAATGTCATAATTATGACCTTTTAAGTTAACTTTTTAACTTGTCATAGTTTTGACTTTTTGTCATAATTTTGACCATCGCATCATTTATGAATTATGATTACTGTAAAAGGCTAAAGTTATGATTTTAAAAGTCATATTACAGTCAATAATAAGCATCATAAGTATTACTTAGTATGTCATGATTATGACTTGGTATGTCAAAGTGTTACTTTCAAATGTAATACTTTGAATTTTCATCATAATTTTGATAACCTCATAATTTATGACTCATAATTTCACTGACCATATTTCAACTTTTCAAATCTTACAATTATGATTTTTTAAAAAGTTATTTTTAAGTTAAGTTTTAAATTTTAGTTGAAATTGACACTAAATTGAAATTATGATTACTGTAAAATTCTGAAATTATGAGTCATATTACAGTCTATAACAAGTATCATAATAAGTATTAATCATGATTATGAGTATGTCAAAGTATTACATTCAAATTCATGATTATGACTAAGTATGATAAAGTATTTTTTTATAGTTATGTCATAGTTTTGACTTTTCATCATAATATTGACCATCTCACAGTTATGTCATAATTGCAACTTATTAATGTCATAATTATGAATTAAGTATTTTTTAAAGTTAACTTTTTAATATGTAAAGTTTGGACTTTTTGTCATAATTTTGACCATCTCATCATTCATGACTGTCATAATTTCCATGGCTCAATTTCAACTTTTTAATGTCATAATTATTATTTTTGTAAGTATTTCTTTTTAAGTTAACTTTTTAATTTATGTCATAGTTTTGACTTTTTGTCATAATTTTGACTGAAATGTTCTCTAATTATGAGGTTTTCTTTAATAAACAGAACGACATTAGTATTTATTTATTTCCATTTATGACTTAAAAAGCAAACTCTGGCTTAAAAGTTTAAAAAAGTCATGGCTGACTAATATTCAAGATGAAAAGTTGGAAATTATGACATTTTAGAAAAAGGGTCATAAATATTTATTATATGGAAAGTTAAGAATATGAAGACATACTAGGTAAAAAAAATGACATTAAAAGTCAAAACTGCCTAAAAATTTGACACTAAATCATAATTATGAGATGAAAAGTCTTTTTATTTGTTTATTTATTTGCGTATTTTTATGTATTTTTAGTTTGTGATGTCATGATGATGAGTTACACACCCGTGTGGTGTTTATAGAGGAGGATTGTGAATGTGTAATGTGTGGGTTCAGCTCCTCTTGTGTCGGTGATTTCTGAAGACTGAAGGGATATTTATGATATTTATGTGAATATGTTTGATCTGTATTTCCAGGTGAAAACCTGGTTCCAGAACCGACGGATGAAGCTGAAGCGGGAAGTCCAGGACATGCGCGCTGCCGAGTGTTTGGCACCGAGTGTCCTGCCGCCTGTGACGTCATTTCAGCACCACGTCATGAGCGGACAGCGCGCGGGCCTCTATTACTGCGCAGCTGTTCCCGCGCAGGCGCACATCCACCCGATGCTGTTCGCGCCCTGCTACTATTCAACATGATTTCAAATGATCTGATCTGAGATGTAATATAAATATAGTAGTTCTTTATATCAGAAATGTATATGTATGTACATAAATAATAAATAAAACAAATAATGCTTTGACTCTATCAGCCTTTCTGCAGTCATTTATGATATTTCAAACATCAATATCAACCCGTTTTATAATATGTGTTATTATTTTTATCGGCATATGTATTCAGCATAAATGTAAACTTTGGTGTGTCCAATGTGCACACGTGTGATTGAGAGAACGAGCTGCGCACGTGGTGAGGTGTGGGCAGATGCGCGCGCAGCTTCATCAGGAGCCCTCGGGCCGTTAGCACCTGGAGAACAACATCAAAGCCAGAGTAACGAGCAGATGATGGAGGAGATCATCACACCCCAGCAGAGGCGAGAAGCTCTGGCGCCATGAAGTCTGTCCCGATCCCGATCCCGATCCCGATCCTGAGTGAGTGTGAACACTGAGTGTTAATCAAGTCAATAAACCTCAAACACACTCGGCGGGAAGTCACGTGTTGCACAGCTGGCTCTCTGCGCGTATTCATCAATGACGTCACTTTTGATGCGAAACAATCTGCCTGTCGACCACTAATTCGTTTTCTTTTCTTTTCGTACGTAATGAATTAGGGTGACATATTTTGATAACCGAGAACCAGGACACTCGGCCTGGAAATGAGATACTCAAATGATACTCGAGTGCCGGTCAATTTATGGCCCAATGGAAAATAATGAACACCAGGACATTTTCATCCCTTTATAAACAGCCAGGATGAGCTGGACATGTCCTGGGAAAACAGGGCGTTTGCTCACCATATCATAAACAGAAGGACATTAGCATTTAATTATTGATTTTATTTGCATTTGTGACAGGGGCAATAATAAGTTTAAATAAAAACAATAATAAAAATGTATTTGATATGTGTATAATACTATAGACTCAGCCACTTGATTGAGAGATGTATTTGTGATGGAATAATTACTTTATATCTTTATTGAGTCATACACACGGTGTACAGTTAATCTGAGCCGTGCATTAATTTGAGTGATGACGGATATTATGGGATGGCTTGATGCAGTGCAGGAGATGACTTGATCTTGACCCTTAAGAACCTTAAATTAATGCTGTCACGTAACAAATCTGCTTAAAATTGACTTAACAATTAAAGACTTGATTATTACAACATTGAAATAAAAATGTAAAGGGTGTACAAATACTATAAAACCCTGAATATAAATAATGTGCACACTTCATTTATCTATTATACTTTTATGTTGGTTGTTTGGCTGTTTCCTTATAAAGGTTTTGTGTGTGTGTGTGTGTGTGTGTGTGTGTGTGTGTGTGTGTGTGTGTGTGTGTGTGTGTGTGATGGGTAGGTTTAGGGGCAGTGTGTGTGTGTGTGTGTGTGTGTGTGTGTGTGTGTGTGATGGGTAGGTTTAGGGGCAGGGGCAGTGTGTGTGTGTGTGTGTGATGGGTAGGTTTAGGGGCAGGGGCAGGGCAGTGTGTGTGTGTGTGTGTGTGTGTGTGTGTGTGTGTGTGTGTGTGTGTGTGTGGGTGGGTTAGGGGGTGTGTGTGTGAGTGTGTGATGGGTAGGTTTAGGGGCAGGGGCAGTGTGTGTGTGTGTGTGTGTGTGTGTGTGTGATGGGAAGGTTTAGGGTCAGGGGCAGTGTGTGTGTGTGTGTGTGTGTGTGTGTGTGTGTGTGTGTGGACTGGTAATCCCTGTGTATGGGGACAAAATGTGCAAAGATGGCAATATCCAAATTTTTGTCCTTGTGGGGACATTTTTGGTCCCCATGAGGAAAACATCTTATAAATCACACTAAGTGATGTGTTTTGAAAAAGTAAAAATGCAGCATGTCTCCTGTGATGGGTAGGTTTAGGGGCTGGGGCAGTGTAGGGGATAGAAAATACGGTTTGTACAGTATAAAATGCATTACGCCTATGGAATGTCCCCATAAAACATGGAAACACAACATGTGTGTGTGTGTGTGTGTGATGGGTAGGTTTAGGGGCAGGGGCAGTGTGTGTGTGTGTGTGTGTGTGTGTGTGTAATTTGTCAAGTTTTTGCCAGGTGTATTTTTTATTTTTATTGTTCCACATAGTCTTTCCATTTTGTCAAAAGTCAAAGCAATGACATTTTTTATGTCGAATTAAAATTGACATTAAAAATCTAAATTATGACTTAAAAAGTTGAAGTTATGACTAATATTTTTTTTAGATGAAAAGTCAAATCTATGGACTTTTATCGTGTCAATAATGAAAATATGACATTAAAAAGTAAAAAAGACTTAAATCATAACTTAAAAAATCATTATTATGACAGAAATGTGAAATTATGACTAATATTTATGAGATGAAAAATTGAGATTATGACATACTAGGTCAAAATTATGACATTAAAATGTCAAAATGTTTTTTTATTTTTTTACTGGAGTAACATTAGATGCCATTTACATTAAATAAAGGTCGCTATATTAATTAAAAAAAAATAATTCAAATTGCTTGAGACTTTGTACGGTTGTCAACACTCTCTAGATCTACAAATAATAATAATACAAAATTTGATTGATATCTGTTTTTATGTTCGTGTGACAAATAAAGTCACACTCAGGGTGTTAGACGATGCTTCGAAGATTGACAAAATTCATCCTCAAAAACAGAAACAACACAGAACATGCATACAGAAATGAAGTGGCACACTTCCAACAATGCATAAAACACACACACACACACACACACACACACACACACACACACACACACACACACACACACACACACACACACACCCTACACTGCCCCTAAACCTACCCATCACACACACACACACACACACACACACACACACACACACACACACACACACACACACACACACACACACACACACACACACACACACACACACACACACACACACACACACACACTACCCATCACAGGAGACTGCAGTTTACGCGTTCTGTGAAAAATCCTCATATTTCACCCTCTTTTGTAATACCTGTGTCATACCCATGTCATTATACACATTTGTGTCCTGATATTTCACAAAAACATGCCCACACACACACACACACACACACACACACACACACACACACACACACACACACACACACACACACACACACACACACACACACACACACACACACACACACACACACACACAGTGTAGAATAAATGTGTATCAGATGTTAGAAATAAACTCTAAAGACTCCAGCTTTTCTCTTGTTCAGGTTTAATTCTAATCATAAAGTAACATCATTGAAAAAATATTTTTTAGTACAAAAAAATGCTAAAATTTGACAAAAAATATTTTTAATTGTTATAATTGTGATTTCATAACATTTGGATATGAATCCATCAGAAAAATTATATATATACAATTTTTTTTTACTGTATTTTCCAATAGATGGGCAAAAATCTTACACTAAACCATGTCAAATCATCCATGTTATCCCCACGAATGAACGTTAGAAAGTTGTGTCTTTTATAAAGTGAATTTTACATAAACTGATTTTGTGTGAAAATCCATTAAAATAAATATTTTGAGTTTTTAAATAATATATAAATTATTATAAATACTCCAAAAAACTGCACAGATGTTGAGTAAAAACATGAATAAACAGAGTAAAATTACATTTGTTCTAAACAAACCTCTTGTTTTGTTGTAAAATGACATTTGGTTGCCTGTGGTGTGTGGAGGCCCTGAGTGTAATGAAAGGGTTAAACTCAAGACTCAATAAACCCCTTCACAGTGCGATAACAACCAGCTGGGTGTACATTATCCCTTACGTAAAGGCAGACTAAGAGATTAATAGACAATTTGTAGCTAAATATTTCCAATTATTGTAAATAAATAATCATAAATGTCTGACTGGACACTGCTATGGTGGAGCCGTTGCTTAGCCTGCACTTTACTCGAGACCCCTCGGTGATTTGACTCTGGAACCGGGCCTGAGCGAGACAATCATGAGATGAAACATTTAAATTATGACACTGTCATAATTCTGAGATGAATTATTTATGTGTTTATTTCAGGCAGAAGTGCATCTCTACATTTGAGGACTTGGTTTGGTTCGTCTGGAAAAAGATTTTCATCAGCTCATAATAAAGTGAGAGTGTGTACCTTACATCTATATATTCACAGGAACACATGTTCACAAGTGTACCAGCAGCACATGCGTCTCACACACACACACACACTGGCCTAACAGTAGCACATGCGTCTCACACACACACACACACACACACACACACACACACACACACACACACACACACACTGGCCTAACAGTAGCACATGCGTCACACACACACACACACACTGGCCTAACAGTAGCACATGCGTCTCACACACACACTGGCCTAACAGTAGCACATGCGTCTCACACACACACACACACACTGGCCTAACAGTAGCACACACACACACACACACACTGGCCTAACAGTAGCAACAGTCTCACACACACACACACACACACACACACACTGGCCTAACAGTAGCACATGCGTCTCACACACACTGGCATAACAGTAGCACATGCGTCTCACACACACACTGACATAACACAAATGCGTCTCACACACACTGGCATAACAGTAGCACATGCGTCTCACACACACACTGACATAACACAAATGCGTCTCACACACACTGGCATAACAGTAGCACATGCGTCTCACACACACACTGACATAACACAAATGCGTCTCACACACACACTGGCCTAACAGTAGCACATGCGTCTCACACACACACTGGCATAACAGTAGCACATGCGTCTCACACACACACTGGCATAACACAAATGCGTCTCACACACACACTGGCATAACAGTAGCACATGCGTCTCACACACACACTGGCATAACACAAATGCGTCTCACACACACTGGCATAACAGTAGCACATGCCTCACACACACACTGGCATAACACAAATGCGTCACACACACACTGGCATAAAAGCAGCACATGCATCTCACACACACACTGGCATAACACAAATGCGTCTCACACACACACTGGCCTAACTGTAGCACATGCGTCTCACACACACACTGGCCTAACAGTAGCACATGCGTCTCACACACACACTGGCATAACACAAATGCGTCTCACACACACTGGCATAACAGTAGCACATGCGCCTCACACACACACTGGCATATCTCACACACACACTGGGCATAACAGTAGCACATGCGCCTCACACACACACACTGGCATAACACAAATGCGTCTCACACACACTGGCATAAAAGCAGCACATGCATCTCACACACACACTGGCATAACACAAATGCGCCTCACACACACACACTGGCCTAACTGTAGCACATGCCTCACACACACACTGGCATAACAGCAGCACATGCGTCTCACACACACACTGGCATAACACAAATGCGTCTCACACACACACTGGCCTAACAGTAGCACATGCGTCTCACACACACACACTGGCCTAACAGTAGCACATGCGTCTCACACACACACTGGCATAACACAAATGCGTCTCACACACACACTGGCCTAACAGTAGCACATGCGTCTCACACACACACTGGCATAACACAAATGCGTCTCACACACACACTGGCATAACAGTAGCACATGCGTCTCACACACACACTGGCATAACACAAATGCGTCTCACACACACACTGGCCTAACAGTAGCACATGCGTCTCACACACACACTGGCATAACACAAATGCGTCTCACACACACACTGGCATAACACAAATGCGTCTCACACACACACTTTCATAACAGTAGCACATGCGTCTCACACACACACTGGCATAACACAAATGCGTCTCACACACACACTTTCATAACAGTAGCACATGCGTCTCACACACACTGGCCTAACAGTAGCACACACACACACACTAGCATAACACAAATGCGTCTCACACACACACTGGCCTAACAGTAGCACATGCGTCTCACACACACACACACACACACAGTAATCACACACACACACACACACTACACAGTAGCACATGCGTCCACACACACACACACACAAATGCTGCCTCACACACACACTGGCATAACAGTAGCACTCACACACACACACTTTCATAACAGTAGCACATGCGTCTCACACACACACTTTCATAACAGTAGCACATGCGTCACACACACACACTGGCATAACACAAATGCGTCTCACACACACACTGGCGTGAGGCCCTGTGTGGTGTGTGTTCCAGTAATCGGAGAGCCACAGGGAGGCAGTGCTCTCCTTCTGTATGTGTGAATGGAGGATCATCCGATCACCTCAGCGCTCTCTCACAGATGATCATGCAGCTGTTGTGAGAATAATGAGTGTGCTGATGGAGCTGATCTCAGACCTGTTACTACACTGTCATGCAAAACATTCACTCTGCATTCAGCATTGTCATGCAGCGTACCGTACAAACCAGCACGCCCTACAGACGGAAGCCATTAATGCCACACAACAACACAATATCATGCTTTGCCTGATTATGACAGTAATATTTATGAGATGAGAAGTGAAAATTATGACATAAAAAGTTTAAATTATGATGAGTCAATGAAGAGATAAAAATTAAAAGTATGACATTAAAAATAAAAAATAAATCATAACTATGACATAAAAAGTCAAATATGGCTAAATTGAAATTATGACATCAGCATTTATTAAATGAAAAGTGAATATTATGACATAAAAAGTTGAAATTATGACAGTCAATGATGAGATAAAAATTGAAAGTATGACATTAAAAATGATGACCAAAAAGTCATAAAAAATCATAACCATGACCTGATGACAATAATATTTGAGATGAAAAGTGAATATTATGACATAAGTTGAAATTGACATTAAAAAAGAGTGACTAAAAAGTCATAAAAAATCATAACCATGACATGATGACAAATATATTTATGAGATGAAAAGTTGAAGTTATGACATTAAAAAGTAAAAAAGTCCGAAATCATAACTATGACAAAAATATGACGTAATATTGATTAAATAAAAAGTTGGAAATTATTTCTCAATTTAAACTTTTAATATCATAATTATGAATTTATGATGGTAATATTTATGAGATGAAAAGTCAAAGTTATGACAGTGAGTCAATGATGGGATAATATTTGAAAGTGACATGTAAAAAGTTAAAAAGTTATAAATCATAACTAAATTATGACAGTAATATTTATGAGATGAAAAGTGGAAATTGTGACTTAAAAAGTTTAATTTATGCCAGTAATATTTATGAGATGAAAAGTTGAAATTATGACAGTGAGTCAATGATGGGATAAAACATTGAAATTATAACATTTAAAAATTATGACTAAAAAGTCATAAAAAATCATAACCATGACAAAATAATATTTGAGATGAAAAGTGAATATGACATAATAAGTCAAAATGATGACAATAATATTTATGAGATGAAAAGTTGAAGCTATGACATATTGAGTCAATAATGAGATGAAAAATTGACATTAAAAAGTAAAAAGTCATAAATCATAACTATGACATAAAGTCAAAATGATGACAGTAATATTTATTAAATGAAAAGTTGGGAATTATGACTTAAAAATTCATAATTATGATTTTAATATGATTTTTGAGGTTTAAATTATGACAGTGAGTCAATGATGAGAATTTTAATTACTGAAACAATGACATTCAAAAATAAATCAAAATGTTGACTAAAAAAGTCATAAAAAACACCTGACATAAAAAGTCAAAATGTAAAAATAATGAGATAAAGTCAAAATTTAGACTTAAATTGAAATTATGACATACTAAATCATAATTATGTGATGAAAAGTTGAAATGATGACTTCAGAATCATAATTGACATTAAGTCATAATCAGTCATTGTAGATTAAGTCATAATTTCGACTTCCATCTTTTATATAATAAGTATGACTTGTGATTGTGTGAGATGGGCCTCATAGATCTGATGCAGAGATTGCTGAAGTCATGTGATCTGTGACAGCAGCTCGAGATGAGTGTGTCTGTGTTTCCTCAGCGGGCCGGACGCTGGTGAGGATGAGGAGGAGGAGGAAGAGCCGGTCAGGCCGGTCCCCGTGAGACCTGTGTGTGAGATCTCCTTTATCATCTCTTTACTGTGGCAGACAGAATGACTTCTGCATGAGGAGATGCAGGACTTTAATTCAGAGTGAGTTAGTGTGTGTGTGTGTGTGTGTGTGTGTGTGTGTGTGTGTGTGTGTGTGTGTGAGAGAGAGAGAGAGAGAGAGAGAGAGAGTGTGTGTGTGTGTGTAGTGATTTATCAGGAGGATCTACACATGGGGTAAAAGATTGTCTCTCTCTGCCTCTCTCACACACACACACACACACACACACACACACACACACACACACACACACACACACACACACACACACACACACACACACACACACACACACACACACACACACGCACACACACACACTACCCATCAAAGGAGACATGCTGCATTTTTACATTTTCAAAAAACATCACTTAGTGTGATTTATAAGATGTTTTCCTCAAGGGGACCAAAAAAATGTCCCCACAAGGACAAGGACTTTGGATATTGCCATCTTTGTGGGGACATTTTGTCCCCATACCGTAGGGATTACCAGTCCACACACACACACACACACACACACACACACACACACACATATGCACACAAATACACACATTCTCTCTCTCTCTCTCTAATGCACAAACAGATGCTCACACACACACACACCATTTTGTTTTTTTTGTTTTAGTTTTTTCTAAATCATTTTTAAATGATTTATTTTATTAGTTTCTTTGTATTTGTATGACCTCATTGCTATAGACACAGTGTTGGCCAATATATGATGCAGTTTGTGTTTTATTATTAGTGTGGCAAAAAGGCTTTATATTACCACACCATTAATAACTTGTTTCATACACATTTATGATTAATCCAACTTTGAAATGTTGAGTGCTTGTGTTATGTTATCACGTTTATTTGGTTTTGCATTTTGTTGCATGATTCTCAGGTTATGAATATTTAAAAAACCTTAAATGACCAGAGAATGATCTTTTTATTTAGACATTGTCAAAAGAAGACTTGAATCATGCAAACCAAACCGGCCAGACGAAGAAGAAAAGAAGATGAAGTCCAAACACATTTGAGAATTCTTCAAATCCACTTTATTGAATTAAACAACTGGAGCTCACATTGACTTTTATTTCACATCTAAAACCGAAGATTAAACACATTTTCAGAGAGTGTCAGCGTCATTAGTTTTAATGATCCCGGTGTTCTGCACGCTCTCTCCGGCGACGCTCAGGTGGAAAACCTCTGCCGCCCCATTTTCCCATGCCCTATGCCTCTTTAAAGCTACTTCTCAAAGAGGTATATGCATAGGAAAAAGGAACAGCGAGTGGAGTCAGACGGGAAGCCGGGAAGACCTCGGGAGATTGAGACAAAGAGACACAGATCAACATTAGTAAAACACAATTATAAGATGTATAAAGTGCAGTCTTAAAAATAAAGTTACCAAAAGGCCCCCACCCCACCCTACATTTTCATATTTTTGGTCAAGCTGAAACATTTCAAAAAGTTAAACTAAAGAGTAACTGTTTCAAGTTGATTTAACAATGTTAGAGCGAGAACAATGCAATCGCAATGAACGATTTAAATCAAGCGAACAGCATCAAAGAATCATGTCAGTGTCCCAAAGATCTTTCAATGCTCAGTTCCATTCCGTTTGGAACGTTTTAAAACATTTCAAAATATCTAAAGCACCTTTAGTGCAAGATTCCGTGGATGTTAAAAGTTCTAAATGGAACCCCAGTCTTTATTTTTAAGAGTAAACTCATGAGCAACATAAATTCAATCCAAACTTGCAAAGTTTACAGCGACGTTAAACAAGTCTTAACACATTATAATCAGCAGAAAGACTTTAGTTGCTGCTCATAGCGAGACAAAAGAAGCGTGTCTTACCGAACTCAGCACCAGGACGATCTCCTCCAGGAAAACTCTTCCCCTGGGAATTTATTCCTTAGCCGAGACCTTGAAGATGTTTCAGGAAGACACAGTGACTGTTTGAGTCTCGGCCCTCCTCCTCCTCCTCCTCCCTCTTCTCCTCCTGTAATCTTCAGTCCCGTCCTGAGTTTAGCACAAAAACAACACATTGTGAGTGTTGGGACGTTGGCATTGGTTGGCACAGGTGCCCGTCATGGCGCTGTTTTTGGGCAGATGGTCACTATCTGCAGCCTGCACGTCAAAGGCAGGAGAACAGCAGAGATTTCGGGACACAGCGTTCTCTGATGGCTGCAATGTTTCTTTGTGCCTGTCTCACATGATTCAACACACACACACACCGGGCAAGGCCTCTTGGAGGGGAATGAACACACACACACACACACACACACACACACACACACACACACACACACACACACACACACACACACACACACACATGTTGTGTTTCCATGTTTTATGGGGATTAGTGTGTGTGTGTGTGTGTGTGTGTGTGTGTGTGTGTGTGTGTGTGTGTGTGACCCATCACAGGAGACATGCTGCATTTTTACATTTTCAAAAACATCACTTAGTGTGATTTATAAGATGTTTTCCTCATGGGGACTCAAAAAAATGTCCCACAAGGACAAGGATTTTGATATTGTTATCTGTGGGGACATTTTACATGCCCACTTCAGCGTGGACGGAGGGATCTACACATGAATCCTCCCATGATTCTCTCTGCTCTCTCATGACACACACACACACACACACACACACACACACACACACACACACACACACACACACACACACACACACACACACACACACACACAGAGCATTCAGGCATGTCAAGGTTAGAGCAGAGTCCCACTCAACAGGGAGAAATACGTGTGTTTGACTGTTTTCCTCCAGGGATGAGTCAATGAAGATAAAAATTGCAAGTATGACATTATCACTTAGTGTGAAATCATAGCTGATGGTTTTCATAAAGGATCACTGTAAATATTCCCCCAGTGCGCTATTTACAGCTGTCGAGGGCACAACCCGCGACAGAGGGATTGAATATGTGAAAGAGTTTGGAGTAGGTTTAGTGCAGGTGAAGTGTGAGATGAGCTTTTATCAATGTACTGTGACATCCAAGTATGTTACCAGAAAATGCCCCCAACAAAAAAAAAAACAAATGTGAATGAAATTTGTCTTGTGAATTAAGTACATTAAGCATATTCAATATTTTTTTTATGTATGCACACTCTTAAAACTCTGTACACACTTTATTATTGGCCTTGATGGTTCCATGAACTTTTAACATCCATGGACTCTTTCCATAGCACTAAAGGTTCTTTAGATTATTAAAATATTCTTTACACTTAGCAAAACTTTTTTAAAAAATACGGTAAGAACTGATCACCAAAAATGGTTAATTAGTGGCATTATTGCAAAAACATCCCCTTTTGGAAGTTTTATTTTAAAGAATGTATTTATGTATGCATGTATGTATGTTTGATATATGTACACCGACCAGGCATAAAATTATGACAACTGACAGGTGATGTGAATAACACTGATGATCTCTTCATCACGGCTCCTGTTAGTGGGTGGGATATATTAGGCAGCAAGTGAACATTTTGTCCTCAGAGTTGATGTGTTAGAAGCAGGAAAAATGGGCAAGCGTAAGGATTTGAGCGAGTTTGACAAGGGCCAGATTGTGATGGCTAGACGACTGGGTCAGAACATCTCCAAAACTGCAGCTCTGAGATGAGGTGTGTCTGTGTTTCTCAGCCAGACCGGACGCTGGTGAGGATGAGGAGGAGGAGGGAAGAGCCGTCAGGCGGTCCCATTGAGACTCCTGTAGTGGCAAAGGATCTCTCTTATCATCTCTTTCTGGCAGACAGAATGACTTCTGCATGAGGAGATGCAGGGACTTTGGTGTTCAGACGAGAGAGTGAGTGAGTTGGTGTGTGTGTGTGTGTCAGCCAATGATAATAAATAATGTAATGTGATAATGTGTGTGAAGAGAAGAGAGAAGAGAGAGGAGAGAGAGTGTGTGTGTGTGTGTGTGTAGTGATTTATCAGGAGGATCTACACATGGGTAAAAGATTGTCTCTCTCGCTCTCTCTCACACACACACACACACACACACACACACACACACTACACACACACACACACACACACCAATGTTCTGCTGGGAAACCTTGGGTCCTGCCATCCATGTGGATGTTCCTTTGACACGTCCCACCTACCTAAGCATTGCTGAGACCATGTACAGCCTCTCATGGAAACGGTATTCCCAGGAATGGTTTGAGGAGCACAGCGAGTTTGAGGTGTTGACTTGGCCTCCAAATCCCCCAGATCTCAATCCAATCGAGCATCTGTGGGATGTGCTACACACACACACACACACACACACACACACACACACACACACACACTAAAGGATCTCCTGCTAACATCTTGCTGCCAGATACCACAGCACACCTTCAGGGGTCAGTGGAGTCCATGCCTCGACAGGTCAGGGGGCCAAGACAAAATTAGGTCATTGTTATACCCGATCGGTGTATGTATGTATGTATGCATGTATGCATGTAAGTATGTAATAATATATGCATAAATGCATGTATCAAAATTATGACAAAGTTGAAATTATGGCAAAAAGAAGTAAAAAATATGAAACTTAGTAAAGGTTATAGATGCATGTAAGAATGTATGTATGAATGCATGCATGTAAGTATGCATGTATGTATGTATGTATGTAGTTATGCTTTTATGTATGCATGCATTGTATGTATGTAAGTATGCATGTAAATATTTATGCATGTATGTTCGCATGTATGTATGCATGTAAATATTTATGCATGTTTGCATTTATGTATGCATGCATGAAATTTATTTTTGTGGAAACTGATACGTTTTATTTCTCAGGATTCTTTGATGAATAGAAAGTTCGAAAGAACACCGTTAATTTGAAATAGAATCTTTTGTAACATTATAAAAGTCTTTGCTGTCACTTTTGATCAATTTACTGTGACCTTGCA
Source organism: Gobiocypris rarus (assembly GCA_023029165.1). NCBI lineage: Eukaryota > Metazoa > Chordata > Actinopteri > Cypriniformes > Gobionidae > Gobiocypris > Gobiocypris rarus. Next base: position 40,483,620 of record CM040927.1, on the reverse strand, counting down.
TGTCTGAAAAAGTATTAATTAAAAAAAAAAACGGTAGTGTGACTGATATAGTCAATAAAAGTGCTAATGAATGCTGTCCAACCCCATTCATATAATTTGCTCATGTTCGACAGGCTCTTTATTGAAGCCTGTTTTAACTCTCGATCAGTTCCCCATCTAACTTCAGTGTTAGAGCTCCGGGGCAGTTTTTTATCCCACGTCAGTGTTTTGCCAGATTTCACAACAGAAGTACAAATATGCTGAGCGAGCACAGCGGGAATTTCTGTTTTTTGCAGCTTTGCAATAAATACTGCCGTCTGAAGTCGACACACACAACCATCAGAACACTTCACACTCGCCCATCATTAAACTCTTTAAACTGTGTCCAAAAATACCACTTTCACATTGATCTCTCCTCTGTTTCTCAGGAAAATGGTGCTCTAACTCTCAGAGACAAATAGTCAAAAATATTTAGCTAAAATAGAAGTTAAAATGCATTTATATTAAACTAGCACAACATATTCTCAGACATCAAATATAAATATTTCTTTAATTATTATTATTATTTTATTATATACAGTACTGTGCAAAAGTCTTAGGCATGTTGGTATTTTCACACGAAAAATGTTTTTAAGCCAGTTCTTTATATCTTTTACTGTAGTGTCAGTAGGAAATATCAGCTTACATTTCCAATCATTCATTTTGCAATTAATTGTAATAATCCAGTGAGATTTTGTCTGACTGTCAGACTTTTGAAGAAGTCTGACAGCAGCCGTTCTGATCTCAGCATCATCGAGTCTGTCTGTGATTACATGATTTATAAGTTCATGTCAGGTCAGGTCCATTCAAAATATTAATAAATACAACTTTTGATTTTCATAATGCATAATGCATAATGCCATAAATGTTAAAATTTATTTACTAAGACTTAAAAATTTTAAACTAATTGTACAATATATTTATATAAATGCTGTAACCGTTCATACATTTCATAATTTTGACTTTTTATGCCATGATTTCAACTTTGTCATCATTTTGACACATGCTATACCCTTTAGTGAATTTTATAATTTTGACTTTTTATGCCATGATTTCAACTTTGTCATAATTTTGACACGTTTTACCCTTTTCTAACTTTCATAATTTTGACTTTTTATGCCATGATTTCAACTTTTTCATAATTTTGACACATGCTATACCCTTTAGTGAGTTTCATAATTCACACACACACACACACACACACACACACACACACACACATGTTGTGTTTCACATAATGACTCAAGGACCCGGGCAAGGCCTCTGAGGGGAATGAACACACACACACACACACACACACACACACACACACACACACACACACACACACACACACACACATTTATTGTGTTTCTAATTTTGACTTTTTATGCCATGATTTCAACTTTGTCATAATTTTGACACATGCTATACCCTTTAGTGAGTTTCATAATTTTGACTTTTTATGCCATGATTTCAACTTTGTCATAATTTAGACACATGCTATACCCTTTAGTAAGTTTCATAATTTTGACTTTTTATGCCATAATTTCAACTTTTTCATAATTTTTACACATGCTATACCCTTTTCTAAGTTTCACAATTTTGACTTTTTATGCCATGATTTCAACTTACCAGTCCACACACACACACACACACACACACACACACACACATTCACACACACACACACACACACACACACACACACACACACACACACAGAGATTTCAACTTTGTCATAATTTTGACACATGCTATACCCTTTAGTGAATTTCATAATTTTGACTTTTTATGCCATGATTTCAACTTTGTCATAATTTTGACACATGCTATACCCTTTAGTAAATTTCATAAATTTGACTTTTTATGCCATGATTTCAACTTTGTCATAATTTTGACACATGCTATACCCTTTAGTAAATTTCATAATTTTGACTTTTATGCCATGATTTCAACTTTGTCATAATTTAGACACATACTATACCCTTTAGTAAATTCCCAACTTTTCATAATTTTGACACATGCTATACCCTTTAGTAAATTTCATAATTTGACTTTTATGCCATGATTTCAACTTTGTCATTTTTTGACACATGCTATACCCTTTAGTAAATTTCATAAATTTTGACTTTTTATGCCATGATTTCAACTTTGTCATAATTTTGACACATGCTATACCCTTTAGTAAGTTTCATAATTTTGACTTTTTATGCCATGATTTCAACTTTGTCATAATTTTGACACATGCTATACCCTTTTCTAAGTTTCATAATTTTGACTTTTTATGCCATGATTTCAACTTTGTCATAATTTTGACACATGCTATACCCTTTAGTGAATTTCATAATTTTTACTTTTTATGCTATGATTTCAACTTTGTCATAATTTTGACACATGATTTACCCTTTTCTAACTTTCATAATTTTGACTTTTTATGCCATGATTTCAACTTTGTCATAATTTTGACACATGCTATACCCTTTAGTGAATTTCATAATTTTGACTTTTTATGCCATGATTTCAACTTTGTCATAATTTTGACACATGCTATACCCTTTAGTAAATTTCATAATTTTGACTTTTTATGCCATGATTTCAACTTTGTCATAATTTTGACACATGCTATACCCTTTAGTAAATTTCATAATTTTGACTTTTTATGCCATGATTTCAACTTTGTCATAATTTTGACACATGCTATACCCTTTAGTGAATTTCATAATTTTGACTTTTTATGCCATGATTTCAACTTTTGTCATCATTTTGACTTTTTATGCCATGATTTCAACTTTGTCATAATTTTGACACATGCTATACCCTTTTCTAAGTTTCATAATTTTGACTTTTTATGCCATGATTTCAACTTTGTCATAATTTTGACACATGCTATACCCTTTAGTAAATTTCATAATTTTGACTTTTTATGCCATGATTTCAACTTTGTCATCATTTTGACTTTTTATGCCATGATTTCAACTTTGTCATAATTTTGACACATGCTATACCCTTTAGTAAATTTCATAATTTTGACTTTTTATGCCATGATTTCAACTTTGTCATAATTTTGACACATGCTATACCCTTTAGTGAATTTCATAATTTTGACTTTTTATGCCATGATTTCAACTTTGTCATAATTTTGACACATGCTATACCCTTTAGTAAATTTCATAATTTTGACTTTTTATGCCATGATTTCAACTTTGTCATAATTTTGACACATGCTATACCCTTTAGTGAATTTCATAATTTTGACTTTTTATGCCATGATTTCAACTTTGTCATAATTTTGAAACATGCTATACCCTTTAGTAAATTTCATAATTTTGACTTTTATGCCATGATTTCAACTTTGTCATAATTTTGACACATGCTATACCCTTTAGTGAATTTCATAATTTTGACTTTTATGCCATGATTTCAACTTTGTCATAATTTTGACACATGCTATACCCTTTAGTAAATTTCATAATTTTGACTTTTATGCCATGATCTATTTTTGATTTTTTTATCATTTGATTTCAACTTTGTTTTTATTTTGACACATTTTATAAATTTCATAATTTTTTTTTTTTTTTTAACCTTTTGCCATGATTTATTCTTTGAATATGCTATTTTTTATTTTCATAAACAACATTTTTATTCATAATTTGACTTTTTTATGCCATGATTCAATATGCTATACTCCTTTAATCATTTCATCATTTTGTGAATTTTTGATTTTAAAGTTTTTGTTTTTTAGTATTTCACATATTTATGCTATACCCTTTAGCCATGATTTCAACTTTGTCATAATTTTGACTTTTTATATTTTTAATTTCATAATTTTGACATTATTTTATGATTTCTTCTTTTGACACATATACCCTTTATAATTTTTGACTTTTATGCCATGATTTCAACTTTGTCATAATTTTGACACATGCTATCTTTAGTAAATTTCTATACTTTTTATTTTGAATTTCAACTTTGTCATAATTTTTGACACATGCTATTTTAGTAAATTTCATAATTTTGACTTTATGATTCAACTTCATAATTTTGACATGCTACCCTTTAGTAATTTCATAATTTTGACTTTTATGCCATGATTTCAACTTTGTCATAATTTTGACACATGCTATACCCTTTAGTAAATTTCATAATTTTGACTTTTTATGCCATGATTTCAACTTTGTCATAATTTTGACACATGCTATACCCTTTAGTAAATTTCATAATTTTGACTTTTATGCCATGATTTCAACTTTGTCATAATTTTGACACATGCTATACCCTTTAGTAAATTTCATAATTTTGACTTTTTATGCCATGATTTCAACTTTGTCATAATTTTGACACATGCTATACCCTTTAGTAAATTTCATAATTTTGACTTTTATGCCATGATTTCAACTTTGTCATAATTTTGACACATGCTATACCCTTTAGTAAATTTCATAATTTTGACTTTTTATGCCATGATTTCAACTTTGTCATAATTTTGACACATGCTATACCCTTTAGTAATTTCATAATTTTGACTTTTTATGCCATGATTTCAACTTTGTCATAATTTTGACACATGCTATACCCTTTAAAGTTTCATAATTTTGACTTTTTATGCCATGATTTCAACTTTGTCATAATTTTGACACATGCTATACCCTTTAGTAAATTTCATAATTTTGACTTTTTATGCCATGATTTCAACTTTGTCATAATTTTGACACATGCTATACCCTTTAGTGAATTTCATAATTTTGACTTTTATGCCATGATTTCAAACTTTGTCATAATTTTGACACATGCTATACCTTTAGTAAATTTCATAATTTTGACTTTTTATGCCATGATTTCAACTTTGTCATAATTTTGACACATGCTATACCCTTTAGTAAATTTCATAATTTTGACTTTTTATGCCATGATTTCAACTTTGTCATAATTTTGACACATGCTATACCCTTTAGTAAATTTCATAATTTTGACTTTTTATGCCATGATTTCAACTTTGTCATAATTTTGACACATGCTATACCCTTTAGTAATTTCATAATTTTGACTTTTTATGCCATGATTTCAACTTTGTCATAATTTTGACACATGCTATACCCTTTAGTAAATTTCATTCATAATTTTGACTTTTTATGCCATGATTTCAACTTTGTCATAATTTTGACACATGCTATACCCTTTAGTAAATTTCATAATTTTGACTTTTTTATGCCATGATTTCAACTTTGTCATAATTTTGACACATGCTATACCCTTTAGTAATTTCATAATTTTGACTTTTTATGCCATGATTTCAACTTTGTCATAATTTTGACACATGCTATACCCTTTAGTGAATTTCATAATTTTGACTTTTATGCCATGATTTCAACTTTGTCATAATTTTGACACATGCTATACCCTTTAGTGAATTTCATAATTTTGACTTTTATGCCATGATTTCAACTTTGTCATAATTTTGACACATGCTATACCCTTTAGTAAATTTCATAATTTTGACTTTTATGCCATGATTTCAACTTTGTCATAATTTTGACACATGCTATACCCTTTAGTAAATTTCATAATTTTGACTTTTATGCCATGATTTCAACTTTGTCATAATTTTGACACATGCTATACCCTTTAGTAAATTTCATAATTTTGACTTTTTATGCCATGATTTCAACTTTGTCATAATTTTGACACATGCTATACCCTTTAGTAAATTTCATAATTTTGACTTTTTATGCCATGATTTCAACTTTGTCATAATTTTGACACATGCTATACCCTTTAGTAAATTTCATAATTTTGACTTTTTATGCCATGATTTCAACTTTGTCATAATTTTGACACATGCTATACCCTTTAGTAAATTTCATAATTTTGACTTTTTATGCCATGATTTCAACTTTGTCATAATTTTGACACATACTATACCCTTTAGTAATTTCATAATTTTGACTTTTATGCCATGATTTCAACTTTGTCATAATTTTGACACATGCTATACCCTTTAGTAATTTCATAATTTTGACTTTTTATGCCATGATTTCAACTTTGTCATAATTTTGACACATGCTATACCCTTTAGTAAATTTCATAATTTTGACTTTTTATGCCATGATTTCAACTTTGTCATAATTTTGACACATGCTATACCCTTTAGTAAATTTCATAATTTTGACTTTTTTATGCCATGATTTCAACTTTGTCATAATTTTTACACATGCTATACCCTTTAGTGAATTTCATAATTTTGACTTTTATGCCATGATTTCAACTTTGTCATAATTTTGACACATGCTATACCCTTTAGTAAATTTCATAATTTTGACTTTTTATGCCATGATTTCAACTTTGTCATAATTTTTGACACATGCTATACCCTTTAGTGAAATTTCATAATTTTGACTTTTTATGCCATGATTTCAACTTTGTCATAATTTTGACACATGCTATACCCTTTAGTAAATTTCATAATTTTGACTTTTTATGCCATGATTTCAACTTTGTCATAATTTTGACACATGCTATACCCTTTAGTGAATTTCATAATTTTGACTTTTTATGCCATGATTTCAACTTTGTCATAATTTTGACACATGCTATACCCTTTAGTGAATTTCATAATTTTGACTTTTTATGCCATGATTTCAACTTTGTCATAATTTTGACACATGCTATACCCTTTAGTGAATTTCATAATTTTGACTTTTTATGCCATGATTTCAACTTTGTCATAATTTTGACACATGCTATACCCTTTAGTGAATTTCATAATTTTGACTTTTTATGCCATGATTTCAACTTTGTCATAATTTTGACACATGCTATACCCTTTAGTAAATTTCATAATTTTGACTTTTATGCCATGATTTCAACTTTGTCATAATTTTGACACATGCTATACCCTTTTAGTAAATTTCATAATTTTGACTTTTTATGCCATGATTTCAACTTTGTCATAATTTTGACACATGCTATACCCTTTAGTAAATTTCATAATTTTGACTTTTTATGCCATGATTTCAACTTTGTCATAATTTTGACACATGCTATACCCTTTAGTAAATTTCATAATTTTGACTTTTTATGCCATGATTTCAACTTTGTCATAATTTTGACACATGCTATACCCTTTAGTAATTTCATAATTTTGACTTTTATGCCATGATTTCAACTTTGTCATAATTTTGACACATGCTATACCCTTTAGTAAATTTCATAATTTTGACTTTTTATGCCATGATTTCAACTTTGTCATAATTTTGACACATGCTATACCCTTTAGTAAATTTCATAATTTTGACTTTTTATGCCATGATTTCAACTTTGTCATAATTTTGACACATGCTATACCCTTTAGTAAATTTCATAATTTTGACTTTTTATGCCATGATTTCAACTTTGTCATAATTTTGACACATGCTATACCCTTTAGTAAATTTCATAATTTTGACTTTTATGCCATGATTTCAACTTTGTCATAATTTTGACACATGCTATACCCTTTAGTAAATTTCATAATTTTGACTTTTTATGCCATGATTTCAACTTTGTCATAATTTTGACATACATAATTTTGACTTTTTATGCCATGATTTCAACTTTGTCATAATTTTGACACATGCTATACCCTTTAGTAATTTCATAATTTTGACTTTTTATGCCATGATTTCAACTTTGTCATAATTTTGACACATGCTATACCCTTTAGTAAATTTCATAATTTTGACTTTTTATGCCATGATTTCAACTTTGTCATAATTTTGACACATGCTATACCCTTTAGTAAATTTCATAATTTTGACTTTTATGCCATGATTTCAACTTTGTCATAATTTTGACACATGCTATACCCTTTAGTGAATTTCATAATTTTGACTTTTTATGCCATGATTTCAACTTTGTCATAATTTTGACACATGCTATACCTTTAGTAAATTTCATAATTTTGACTTTTTATGCCATGATTTCAACTTTGTCATAATTTTGACACATGCTATACCCTTTAGTAATTTCATAATTTTGACTTTTTATGCCATGATTTCAACTTTGCCATAATTTTGACACATGCTATGCCCTTCAGTAAATTTCATAATTTTCACTTTTATGCCATGATTTCAACTTTGTCATAATTTTGACACATGCTATACCCTTTAGTGAATTTCATAATTTTGACTTTTTATGCCATGATTTCAACTTTGTCATAATTTTGACACATGCTATACCCTTTAGTAAATTTCATAATTTTGACTTTTATGCCATGATTTCAACTTTGTCATAATTTTGACACATGCTATACCCTTTAGTAAATTTCATAATTTTGACTTTTTATGCCATGATTTCAACTTTGTCATAATTTAGACACATGCTATACCCTTTAGTGAATTTCATAATTTTGACTTTTATGCCATGATTTCAACTTTGTCATAATTTAGACACATGCTATACCCTTTAGTGAAATTTCATAATTTTGACTTTTTATGCCATGATTTCAACTTTGTCATAATTTTGACACATGCTATACCCTTTAGTAAATTTCATAATTTTGACTTTTTATGCCATGATTTCAACTTTGTCATAATTTTGACACACATTAATTTCAGCATACGTAATATTTCATAATTTTGACTTTTTATGCCATGATTTCAACTTTGTCATAATTTTGACACATGCTATACCCTTTAGTAAATTTCATAATTTTGACTTTTATGCCATGATTTCAACTTTGTCATAATTTTGACACATGCTATACCCTTTAGTAAATTTCATAATTTTGACTTTTTATGCCATGATTTCAACTTTGTCAATTTTAGACACATGCTATACCCTTTAGTGAAATTTCATAATTTTGACTTTTTATGCCATGATTTCAACTTTGTCATAATTTAGACATGCTATACCCTTTAGTGACATCATAATTTTACTTTGACACATGTTACACCCTTTAGTAAATTTCATACTCACTTTTATGGCCATGATTTCAACTTTGTCATAATTTTGACACATGCTATACCCTTTAGTAAATTTCATAATTTTGACTTTTTATGCCATGATTTCAACTTTGTCATAATTTTGACACATGCTATACCCTTTAGTAAATTTCATAATTTTGACTTTTTATGCCATGATTTCAACTTTGTCATAATTTTGACACATGCTATACCCTTTAGTAAATTTCATAATTTTGACTTTTATGCCATGATTTCAACTTTGTCATAATTTTGACACATGCTATACCCTTTAGTAATTTCATAATTTTGACTTTTATGCCATGATTTCAACTTTGTCATAATTTTGACACATGCTATACCCTTTAGTAAATTTCATAATTTTGACTTTTTATGCCATGATTTCAACTTTGTCATAATTTTGACACATGCTATACCCTTTAGTGAATTTCATAATTTTGACTTTTTATGCCATGATTTCAACTTTGTCATAATTTTGACACATGCTATACCCTTTAGTAAATTTCATAATTTTGACTTTTTATGCCATGATTTCAACTTTGTCATAATTTTGACACATGCTATACCCTTTAGTAAATTTCATAATTTTGACTTTTTATGCCATGATTTCAACTTTGTCATAATTTTGACACATGCTATACCCTTTAGTAAATTTCATAATTTTGACTTTTTATGCCATGATTTCAACTTTGTCATAATTTTGACACATGCTATACCCTTTAGTAAATTTCATAATTTTGACTTTTTATGCCATGATTTCAACTTTGTCATAATTTTGACACATGCTATACCCTTTAGTAAATTTCATAATTTTGACTTTTTATGCCATGATTTCAACTTTGTCATAATTTTGACACATGCTATACCTTTAGTAAATTTCATAATTTTGACTTTTTATGCCATGATTTCAACTTTGTCATAATTTTGACACATGCTATACCCTTTAGTAAATTTCATAATTTTGACTTTTATGCCATGATTTCAACTTTGTCATAATTTTGACACATGCTATACCCTTTAGTAAATTTCATAATTTTGACTTTTATGCCATGATTTCAACTTTGTCATAATTTTGACACATGCTATACCCTTTAGTGAATTTCATAATTTTGACTTTTATGCCATGATTTCAACTTTGTCATAATTTTGACACATGCTATACCCTTTAGTAAATTTCATAATTTTGACTTTTATGCCATGATTTCAACTTTGTCATAATTTTGACACATGCTATACCCTTTAGTAAATTTCATAATTTTGACTTTTTATGCCATGATTTCAACTTTGTCATAATTTTGACACATGCTATACCCTTTAGTGAATTTCATAATTTTGACTTTTTATGCCATGATTTCAACTTTGTCATAATTTAGACACATGCTATACCCTTTAGTAAGTTTCATAATTTTGACTTTTTATGCCATGATTTCAACTTTTCATAATTTTGACACATGCTATACCCTTTAGTAATTTCATAATTTTGACTTTTTATGCCATGATTTCAACTTTGTCATAATTTGACCACATACTATACCCTTTAGTAAATTTCATAATTTTGACTTTTATGCCATGATTTCAACTTTGTCAAAATTTTGACACATGCTATACCCTTTAGTAAATTTCATAATTTTGACTTTTTATGCCATGATTTCAACTTTGTCATAATTTTGACACATGCTATACCCTTTAGTAAGTTTCATAATTTTGACTTTTTATGCCATGATTTCAACTTTGTCATAATTTAGACACATGCTATACCCTTTAGTAAATTTCATAATTTTGACTTTTATGCCATGATTTCAACTTTGTCATAATTTTGACACATGCTATACCCTTTAGTAAATTTCATAATTTTGACTTTTTATGCCATGATTTCAACTTTGTCATAATTTGACACATGCTATACCCTTTAGTAAATTTCATAATTTTGACTTTTTATGCCATGATTTCAACTTAGTCCACACACACACACACACACACACTTTTGACTTTTTATGCCATGATTTCAACTTTGTCATAATTTTGACACATGCTATACCCTTTAGTAATTTCATAATTTTGACTTTTTATGCCATGATTTCAACTTTGTCATAATTTTGACACATGCTATCACACACACACACACACACACACACAATTTCAACTTTGTCATAATTTTGACACATGCTATACCCTTTAGTAAATTTCATAATTTTGACTTTTTATGCCATGATTTCAACTTTGTCATAATTTTGACACATGCTATACCCTTTAGTAAATTTCATAATTTTGACTTTTTATGCCATGATTTCAACTTTGTCATAATTTTGACACATGCTATACCCTTTAGTAAATTTCATAATTTTGACTTTTATGCCATGATTTCAACTTTGTCATAATTTTGACACATGCTATACCCTTTAGTAAATTTCATAATTTTGACTTTTTATGCCATGATTTCAACTTTGTCATAATTTTGACACATGCTATACCCTTTAGTAAATTTCATAATTTTGACTTTTTATGCCATGATTTCAACTTTGTCATAATTTTGACACATGCTATACCCTTTAGTGAATTTCATAATTTTGACTTTTTATGCCATGATTTCAACTTTG
>CM040927.1:40437066-40467066 GCA_023029165.1 Gobiocypris rarus | reverse complement strand
ATTTCAACTTTGTCATAATTTTGACACATGCTATACCCTTTAGTAAATTTCATAATTTTGACTTTTATGCCATGATTTCAACTTTGTCATAATTTTGACACATGCTATACCCTTTAGTAAATTTCATAATTTTGACTTTTATGCCATGATTTCAACTTTGTCATAATTTTGACACATGCTATACTAGTAAATTTCATAATTTTGACTTTTTATGCCATGATTTCAACTTTTTGTCATAATTTTGACACATGCTATACCCTTTAGTGAATTTCATAATTTTGACTTTTATGCCATGATTTCAACTTTGTCATAATTTTGACACATGCTATACCCTTTAGTAAATTTCATAATTTTGACTTTTTATGCCATGATTTCAACTTTGTCATAATTTTGACACATGCTATACCCTTTAGTGAATTTCATAATTTTGACTTTTTATGCCATGATTTCAACTTTGTCATAATTTTGACACATGCTATACCCTTTAGTAAATTTCATAATTTTGACTTTTATGCCATGATTTCAACTTTGTCATAATTTTGACACATGCTATACCCTTTAGTAAATTTCATAATTTTGACTTTTATGCCATGATTTCAACTTTGTCATAATTTTGACACATGCTATACCCTTTAGTAAATTTCATAATTTTGACTTTTTATGCCATGATTTCAACTTTGTCATAATTTTGACACATGCTATACCCTTTAGTAAATTTCATAATTTTGACTTTTTATGCCATGATTTCAACTTTGTCATAATTTTGACACATGCTATACCCTTTAGTAAATTTCATAATTTTGACTTTTTATGCCATGATTTCAACTTTGTCATAATTTTGACACATGCTATACCCTTTAGTAAATTTCATAATTTTGACTTTTTATGCCATGATTTCAACTTTGTCATAATTTTGACACATGCTATACCCTTTAGTAAATTTCATAATTTTGACTTTTTATGCCATGATTTCAACTTTGTCATAATTTTGACACATGCTATACCCTTTAGTAAATTTCATAATTTTGACTTTTTATGCCATGATTTCAACTTTGTCATAATTTTGACACATGCTATACCCTTTAGTAAATTTCATAATTTTGACTTTTTATGCCATGATTTCAACTTTGTCATAATTTTTGACACATGCTATACCCTTTAGTAAATTTCATAATTTTGACTTTTTATGCCATGATTTCAACTTTGTCATAATTTTGACACATGCTATACCCTTTAGTAAATTTCATAATTTTGACTTTTTATGCCATGATTTCAACTTTGTCATAATTTTGACACATGCTATACCCTTTAGTAAATTTCATAATTTTGACTTTTTATGCCATGATTTCAACTTTGTCATAATTTTGACACATGCTATACCCTTTAGTAAATTTCATAATTTTGACTTTTTATGCCATGATTTCAACTTTGTCATAATTTTGACACATGCTATACCCTTTAGTAAATTTCATAATTTTGACTTTTTATGCCATGATTTCAACTTTGTCATAATTTTGACACATGCTATACCCTTTAGTAAATTTCATAATTTTGACTTTTATGCCATGATTTCAACTTTGTCATAATTTTGACATGCTATACCCTTTAGTAAATTTCATAATTTTGACTTTTTATGCCATGATTTCAACTTTGTCATAATTTTGACACATGCTATACCCTTTAGTAAATTTCATAATTTTGACTTTTTATGCCATGATTTCAACTTTGTCATAATTTTGACACATGCTATACCCTTTAGTAAATTTCATAATTTTGACTTTTTATGCCATGATTTCAACTTTGTCATAATTTTGACACATGCTATACCCTTTAGTAAATTTCATAATTTTGACTTTTTATGCCATGATTTCAACTTTGTCATAATTTTGACACATGCTATACCCTTTAGTAAATTTCATAATTTTGACTTTTTATGCCATGATTTCAACTTTGTCATAATTTTGACACATGCTATACCCTTTAGTGAATTTCATAATTTTGACTTTTATGCCATGATTTCAACTTTGTCATAATTTTGACACATGCTATACCCTTTAGTAAATTTCATAATTTTGACTTTTATGCCATGATTTCAACTTTCACACACACACACACACACACACACACACACACACACACACACACACAATTTCAACTTTGTCATAATTTTGACACATGCTATACCCTTTAGTAAATTTCATAATTTTGACTTTTTATGCCATGATTTCAACTTTGTCATAATTTTTGACACATGCTATACCCTTTAGTAAATTTCATAATTTTGACTTTTATGCCATGATTTCAACTTTGTCATAATTTTGACACATGCTATACCCTTTAGTAAATTTCATAATTTTGACTTTTATGCCATGATTTCAACTTTGTCATAATTTTGACACATGCTATACCCTTTAGTAAATTTCATAATTTTGACTTTTATGCCATGATTTCAACTTTGTCATAATTTTGACACATACTATACCCTTTAGTAAATTTCATAATTTTGACTTTTATGCCATGATTTCAACTTTGTCATAATTTTGACACATGCTATACCCTTTAGTAAATTTCATAATTTTGACTTTTTATGCCATGATTTCAACTTTGTCATAATTTTGACACATGCTATACCCTTTAGTAAATTTCATAATTTTGACTTTTATGCCATGATTTCAACTTTGTCATAATTTTGACACATGCTATACCCTTTAGTGAAATTTCATAATTTTGACTTTTATGCCATGATTTCAACTTTGTCATAATTTTGACATGCTATACCCTTTAGTAAATTTCATAATTTTGACTTTTTATGCCATGATTTCAACTTTGTCATAATTTTGACACATGCTATACCCTTTAGTAAATTTCATAATTTTGACTTTTTATGCCATGATTTCAACTTTGTCATAATTTTGACACATGCTATACCCTTTAGTAAATTTCATAATTTTGACTTTTTATGCCATGATTTCAACTTTGTCATAATTTTGACACATGCTATACCCTTTAGTAATTTCATAATTTTGACTTTTTATGCCATGATTTCAACTTTGTCATAATTTTGACACATGCTATACCCTTTAGTAAATTTCATAATTTTGACTTTTTATGCCATGATTTCAACTTTGTCATAATTTTGACACATGCTATACCCTTTAGTAAATTTCATAATTTTGACTTTTTATGCCATGATTTCAACTTTGTCATAATTTTGACACATGCTATACCCTTTAGTAAATTTCATAATTTTGACTTTTTATGCCATGATTTCAACTTTGTCATAATTTTGACACATGCTATACCCTTTAGTAAATTTCATAATTTTGACTTTTTATGCCATGATTTCAACTTTGTCATAATTTTGACACATGCTATACCCTTTAGTAAATTTCATAATTTTGACTTTTTATGCCATGATTTCAACTTTGTCATAATTTTGACACATGCTATACCCTTTAGTAAATTTCATAATTTTGACTTTTTATGCCATGATTTCAACTTTGTCATAATTTTGACACATGCTATACCCTTTAGTAAATTTCATAATTTTGACTTTTTATGCCATGATTTCAACTTTGTCATAATTTTGACACATGCTATACCCTTTAGTAAATTTCATAATTTTGACTTTTTATGCCATGATTTCAACTTTGTCATAATTTTGACACATGCTATACCCTTTAGTAAATTTCATAATTTTGACTTTTTATGCCATGATTTCAACTTTGTCATAATTTTGACACATGCTATACCTTTAGTTTTTTTCATAATTTTGACTTTTATGCCATGATTTCAACTTTCTTTTTATATACACATGCTATACCCTTTAGTAAATTTCATAATTTTGACTTTTTATGCCATGATTTCAACTTTGTCATAATTTTGACACATGCTATACCCTTTAGTAAATTTCATAATTTTGACTTTTTATGCCATGATTTCAACTTTGTCATAATTTTGACACATGCTATACCCTTTAGTAAATTTCATAATTTTGACTTTTATGCCATGATTTCAACTTTGTCATAATTTTGACACATATACCCTTTAGTGAAATTTCATAATTTTGACTTTTATGCCATGATTTCAACTTTGTCATAATTTTGACACATGCTATACCCTTTAGTAAATTTCATAATTTTGACTTTTTATGCCATGATTTCAACTTTGTCATAATTTTGACACATGCTATACCCTTTAGTAATTTCATAATTTTGACTTTTTATGCCATGATTTCAACTTTGTCATAATTTTGACACATGCTATACCCTTTAGTAAATTTCATAATTTTGACTTTTTATGCCATGATTTCAACTTTGTCATAATTTTGACACATGCTATACCCTTTAGTAAATTTCATAATTTTGACTTTTTATGCCATGATTTCAACTTTGTCATAATTTTGACACATGCTATACCCTTTAGTAAATTTCATAATTTTGACTTTTTATGCCATGATTTCAACTTTGTCATAATTTTGACACATGCTATACCCTTTAGTAATTTCATAATTTTGACTTTTTATGCCATGATTTCAACTTTGTCATAATTTTGACACATGCTATACCCTTTAGTAAATTTCATAATTTTGACTTTTTATGCCATGATTTCAACTTTGTCATAATTTTGACACATTATACCCTTTAGTAAATTTCATAATTTTGACTTTTTATGCCATGATTTCAACTTTGTCATAATTTTGACACATGCTATACCCTTTAGTAAATTTCATAATTTTGACTTTTTATGCCATGATTTCAACTTTGTCATAATTTTGACACATGCTATACCCTTTAGTAAATTTCATAATTTTGACTTTTTATGCCATGATTTCAACTTTGTCATAATTTTGACACATGCTATACCCTTTAGTGAATTTCATAATTTTGACTTTTTATGCCATGATTTCAACTTTGTCATAATTTTGACACATGCTATACCCTTTAGTAAATTTCATAATTTTGACTTTTTATGCCATGATTTCAACTTTGTCATAATTTTGACACATGCTATACCCTTTAGTAAATTTCATAATTTTGACTTTTTATGCCATGATTTCAACTTTGTCATAATTTTGACACATGCTATACCCTTTAGTAAATTTCATAATTTTGACTTTTTATGCCATGATTTCAACTTTGTCATAATTTTGACACATGCTATACCCTTTAGTAAATTTCATAATTTTGACTTTTATGCCATGATTTCAACTTTGTCATAATTTTGACACATGCTATACCCTTTAGTGAATTTCATAATTTTGACTTTTTATGCCATGATTTCAACTTTGTCATAATTTTGACACATGCTATACCTTTAGTAAATTTCATAATTTTGACTTTTTATGCCATGATTTCAACTTTGTCATAATTTTGACACATGCTATACCCTTTAGTAAATTTCATAATTTTGACTTTTTATGCCATGATTTCAACTTTGTCATAATTTTGACACATGCTATACCCTTTAGTAAATTTCATAATTTTGACTTTTTATGCCATGATTTCAACTTTGTCATAATTTTGACACATGCTATACCCTTTAGTAAATTTCATAATTTTGACTTTTATGCCATGATTTCAACTTTGTCATAATTTTGACACATGCTATACCCTTTAGTAAATTTCATAATTTTGACTTTTTATGCCATGATTTCAACTTTGTCATAATTTTGACACATGCTATACCCTTTAGTAAATTTCATAATTTTGACTTTTATGCCATGATTTCAACTTTGTCATAATTTTGACACATGCTATACCCTTTAGTAAATTTCATAATTTTGACTTTTTATGCCATGATTTCAACTTTGTCATAATTTTGACACATGCTATACCCTTTAGTAAATTTCATAATTTTGACTTTTATGCCATGATTTCAACTTTGTCATAATTTTGACACATGCTATACCCTTTAGTAATTTCATAATTTTGACTTTTTATGCCATGATTTCAACTTTGTCATAATTTTGACACATGCTATACCCTTTAGTAAATTTCATAATTTTGACTTTTTATGCCATGATTTCAACTTTGTCATAATTTTGACACATGCTATACCCTTTAGTAAATTTCATAATTTTGACTTTTTATGCCATGATTTCAACTTTGTCATAATTTTGACACATGCTATACCCTTCTAAGTTTCATAATTTTGACTTTTATGCCATGATTTCAACTTTGTCATAATTTTGACACATGCTATACCCTTTAGTAAATTTCATAATTTTGACTTTTTATGCCATGATTTCAACTTTGTCATAATTTTGACACATGCTATACCCTTTAGTGAATTTCATAATTTTGACTTTTTATGCCATGATTTCAACTTTGTCATAATTTTGACACATGCTATACCCTTTAGTAAATTTCATAATTTTGACTTTTTATGCCATGATTTCAACTTTGTCATAATTTTGACACATGCTATACCCTTTAGTAAATTTCATAATTTTGACTTTTTATGCCATGATTTCAACTTTGTCATAATTTTGACACATGCTATACCCTTTAGTAATTTCATAATTTTGACTTTTATGCCATGATTTCAACTTTGTCATAATTTTGACACATGCTATACCCTTTAGTAAATTTCATAATTTTGACTTTTTATGCCATGATTTCAACTTTGTCATAATTTTGACACATGCTATACCCTTTAGTAAATTTCATAATTTTGACTTTTTATGCCATGATTTCAACTTTGTCATAATTTTGACACATGCTATACCCTTTAGTAAATTTCATAATTTTGACTTTTTATGCCATGATTTCAACTTTGTCATAATTTTGACACATGCTATACCCTTTAGTAAATTTCATAATTTTGACTTTTATGCCATGATTTCAACTTTGTCATAATTTTGACATGCTATACCCTTTAGTGAATTTCATAATTTTGACTTTTTATGCCATGATTTCAACTTTGTCATAATTTTTGACACATGCTATACCCTTTAGTAAATTTCATAATTTTGACTTTTTATGCCATGATTTCAACTTTGTCATAATTTTGACACATGCTATACCCTTTAGTAAATTTCATAATTTTGACTTTTTATGCCATGATTTCAACTTTGTCATAATTTTGACACATGCTATACCCTTTAGTAATTTCATAATTTTGACTTTTTATGCCATGATTTCAACTTTGTCATAATTTTGACACATGCTATACCCTTTAGTAAATTTCATAATTTTGACTTTTTATGCCATGATTTCAACTTTGTCATAATTTGACACATGCTATACCCTTTAGTAAATTTCATAATTTTGACTTTTTATGCCATGATTTCAACTTTGTCATAATTTTGACACATGCTATACCCTTTAGTAAATTTCATAATTTTGACTTTTTATGCCATGATTTCAACTTTGTCATAATTTTGACACATGCTATACCCTTTAGTAAATTTCATAATTTTGACTTTTTATGCCATGATTTCAACTTTGTCATAATTTTGACACATGCTATACCCTTTAGTAATTTCATAATTTTGACTTTTATGCCATGATTTCAACTTTGTCATAATTTTGACACATGCTATACCCTTTAGTAAATTTCATAATTTTGACTTTTTATGCCATGATTTCAACTTTGTCATAATTTTGACATGCTATACCCTTTAGTAAATTTCATAATTTTGACTTTTTATGCCATGATTTCAACTTTGTCATAATTTTGACACATGCTATACCCTTTAGTAAATTTCATAATTTTGACTTTTTATGCCATGATTTCAACTTTGTCATAATTTTGACACATGCTATACCCTTTAGTAAATTTCATAATTTTGACTTTTTATGCCATGATTTCAACTTTGTCATAATTTTGACACATGCTATACCCTTTAGTAAATTTCATAATTTTGACTTTTTATGCCATGATTTCAACTTTGTCATAATTTTGACACATGCTATACCCTTTAGTAAATTTCATAATTTTGACTTTTATGCCATGATTTCAACTTTGTCATAATTTTGACACATGCTATACCCTTTAGTAAATTTCATAATTTTGACTTTTATGCCATGATTTCAACTTTGTCATAATTTTGACACTATACCCTTTAGTGAATTTCATAATTTTGACTTTTTATGCCATGATTTCAACTTTGTCATAATTTTGACACATGCTATACCCTTTAGTAAATTTCATAATTTTGACTTTTTATGCCATGATTTCAACTTTGTCATAATTTTGACACATGCTATACCTTTAGTAATTTCATAATTTTGACTTTTTATGCCATGATTTCAACTTTGTCATAATTTTGACACATGCTATACCCTTTAGTAAATTTCATAATTTTGACTTTTATGCCATGATTTCAACTTTGTCATAATTTTGACACATGCTATACCCTTTAGTAATTTCATAATTTTGACTTTTTATGCCATGATTTCAACTTTGTCATAATTTTGACACATGCTATACCCTTTAGTAAATTTCATAATTTTGACTTTTTATGCCATGATTTCAACTTTGTCATAATTTTGACACATGCTATACCTTTATAATTTTGACTTTTTATGCCATGATTTCAACTTTGTCATAATTTTGACACATGCTATACCCTTTAGTAAATTTCATAATTTTGACTTTTTATGCCATGATTTCAACTTTGTCATAATTTTGACACATGCTATACCCTTTAGTAAATTTCATAATTTTGACTTTTTATGCCATGATTTCAACTTTGTCATAATTTTGACACATGCTATACCCTTTAGTAAATTTCATAATTTTGACTTTTTATGCCATGATTTCAACTTTGTCATAATTTTGACACATGCTATACCCTTTAGTAAATTTCATAATTTTGACTTTTTATGCCATGATTTCAACTTTGTCATAATTTTGACACATGCTATACCCTTTAGTAATTTCATAATTTTGACTTTTTATGCCATGATTTCAACTTTGTCATAATTTTGACACATGCTATACCCTTTAGTAAATTTCATAATTTTGACTTTTTATGCCATGATTTCAACTTTGTCATAATTTTGACACATGCTATACCCTTTAGTAAATTTCATAATTTTGACTTTTTATGATTTCAACTTTGTCATAATTTTGACACATGCTATACCCTTTAGTAAATTTCATAATTTTGACTTTTTATGATTTCAACTTTGTCATAATTTTGACACATGCTATACCCTTTAGTAAATTTCATAATTTTGACTTTTATGCCATGATTTCAACTTTGTCATAATTTTGACACATGCTATACCCTTTAGTAAATTTCATAATTTTGACTTTTTATGCCATGATTTCAACTTTGTCATAATTTTGACACATGCTATACCCTTTAGTAAATTTCATAATTTTGACTTTTTATGCCATGATTTCAACTTTGTCATAATTTTGACACATGCTATACCCTTTAGTAAATTTCATAATTTTGACTTTTTATGCCATGATTTCAACTTTGTCATAATTTTGACACATGCTATACCCTTTAGTAAATTTCATAATTTTGACTTTTTATGCCATGATTTCAACTTTGTCATAATTTTGACACATGCTATACCCTTTAGTAAATTTCATAATTTTGACTTTTTATGCCATGATTTCAACTTTGTCATAATTTTGACACATGCTATACCCTTTAGTAAATTTCATAATTTTGACTTTTTATGCCATGATTTCAACTTTGTCATAATTTTGACACATGCTATACCCTTTAGTAAATTTCATAATTTTGACTTTTTATGCCATGATTTCAACTTTGTCATAATTTTTGACACATGCTATACCCTTTAGTAAATTTCATAATTTTGACTTTTTATGCCATGATTTCAACTTTGTCATAATTTTGACACATGCTATACCCTTTAGTAAATTTCATAATTTTGACTTTTTATGCCATGATTTCAACTTTGTCATAATTTGACACATGCTATACCCTTTAGTAAATTTCATAATTTTGACTTTTTATGCCATGATTTCAACTTTGTCATAATTTTGACACATGCTATACCCTTTAGTAAATTTCATAATTTTGACTTTTTATGCCATGATTTCAACTTTGTCATAATTTTGACACATGCTATACCCTTTAGTAAATTTCATAATTTTGACTTTTTATGCCATGATTTCAACTTTGTCATAATTTTGACACATGCTATACCCTTTAGTAAATTTCATAATTTTGACTTTTTATGCCATGATTTCAACTTTGTCATAATTTTGACACATGCTATACCCTTTAGTAAATTTCATAATTTTGACTTTTTATGCCATGATTTCAACTTTGTCATAATTTTGACACATGCTATACCTTTAGTAAATTTCATAATTTTGACTTTTTATGCCATGATTTCAACTTTGTCATAATTTTGACACATGCTATACCCTTTAGTGAAATTTCATAATTTTGACTTTTTATGCCATGATTTCAACTTTGTCATAATTTTGACACATGCTATACCCTTTAGTAAATTTCATAATTTTGACTTTTTATGCCATGATTTCAACTTTGTCATAATTTTGACACATGCTATACCCTTTAGTAAATTTCATAATTTTGACTTTTTATGCCATGATTTCAACTTTGTCATAATTTTGACACATGCTATACCCTTTAGTAAATTTCATAATTTTGACTTTTTATGCCATGATTTCAACTTTGTCATAATTTTGACACATGCTATACCCTTTAGTAAATTTCATAATTTTGACTTTTTATGCCATGATTTCAACTTTGTCATAATTTTGACACATGCTATACCCTTTAGTAAATTTCATAATTTTGACTTTTTATGCCATGATTTCAACTTTGTCATAATTTTGACACATGCTATACCTTTAGTAAATTTCATAATTTTGACTTTTTATGCCATGATTTCAACTTTGTCATAATTTTGACACATGCTATACCCTTTAGTAAATTTCATAATTTTGACTTTTATGCCATGATTTCAACTTTGTCATAATTTTGACACATGCTATACCCTTTAGTAAATTTCATAATTTTGACTTTTATGCCATGATTTCAACTTTGTCATAATTTTGACACATGCTATACCCTTTAGTGAAATTTCATAATTTTGACTTTTTATGCCATGATTTCAACTTTGTCATAATTTTGACACATGCTATACCCTTTAGTAAATTTCATAATTTTGACTTTTTATGCCATGATTTCAACTTTGTCATAATTTTGACACATGCTATACCCTTTAGTAAATTTCATAATTTTGACTTTTTATGCCATGATTTCAACTTTGTCATAATTTTGACACATGCTATACCCTTTAGTAAATTTCATAATTTTGACTTTTTATGCCATGATTTCAACTTTGTCATAATTTTGACACATGCTATATACCCTTTAGTAAATTTCATAATTTTGACTTTTATGCCATGATTTCAACTTTGTCATAATTTTGACACATGCTATACCCTTTAGTAAATTTCATAATTTTGACTTTTATGCCATGATTTCAACTTTGTCATAATTTTGACACATGCTATACCCTTTAGTAAATTTCATAATTTTGACTTTTTATGCCATGATTTCAACTTTGTCATAATTTTGACACATGCTATACCCTTTAGTAAATTTCATAATTTGACTTTTTATGCCATGATTTCAACTTTGTCATAATTTTGACACATGCTATACCCTTTAGTAAATTTCATAATTTTGACTTTTTATGCCATGATTTCAACTTTGTCATAATTTTGACACATGCTATACCCTTTAGTAAATTTCATAATTTTGACTTTTATGCCATGATTTCAAATTTTTCATAATTTTGACACATGCTATACCCTTTAGTAAGTTTCATAATTTTGACTTTTTATGCCATGATTTCAACTTTGTCATAATTTAGACACATGCTATACCCTTTAGTAATTTCATAATTTTGACTTTTTATGCCATGATTTCAACTTTGTCATAATTTTGACACATGCTATACCCTTTAGTAAATTTCATAATTTTGACTTTTTATGCCATGATTTCAACTTTGTCATAATTTTGACACATGCTATACCCTTTAGTAAATTTCATAATTTTGACTTTTTATGCCATGATTTCAACTTTGTCATAATTTTGACACATGCTATACCCTTTAGTAAATTTCATAATTTTGACTTTTTATGCCATGATTTCAACTTTGTCATAATTTTGACACATGCTATACCCTTTAGTGAATTTCATAATTTTGACTTTTATGCCATGATTTCAACTTTGTCATAATTTTGACACATGCTATACCCTTTAGTAAATTTCATAATTTTGACTTTTATGCCATGATTTCAACTTTGTCATAATTTTGACACATGCTATACCCTTTAGTGAATTTCATAATTTTGACTTTTTATGCCATGATTTCAACTTTGTCATAATTTTGACACATGCTATACCCTTTAGTAAATTTCATAATTTTGACTTTTTATGCCATGATTTCAACTTTGTCATAATTTTGACACATGCTATACCCTTTAGTAAATTTCATAATTTTGACTTTTATGCCATGATTTCAACTTTGTCATAATTTTGACATGCTATACCCTTTAGTAAATTTCATAATTTTGACTTTTTATGCCATGATTTCAACTTTGTCATAATTTTGACACATGCTATACCCTTTAGTAAATTTCATAATTTTGACTTTTTATGCCATGATTTCAACTTTGTCATAATTTTGACACATGCTATACCCTTTAGTAATTTCATAATTTTGACTTTTTATGCCATGATTTCAACTTTGTCATAATTTTGACACATGCTATACCTTTAGTAAATTTCATAATTTTGACTTTTTATGCCATGATTTCAACTTTGTCATAATTTTGACACATGCTATACCCTTTAGTAAATTTCATAATTTTGACTTTTTATGCCATGATTTCAACTTTGTCATAATTTTGACACATGCTATACCCTTTAGTAAATTTCATAATTTTGACTTTTTATGCCATGATTTCAACTTTGTCATAATTTTGACACATGCTATACCTTTAGTAAATTTCATAATTTTGACTTTTTATGCCATGATTTCAACTTTGTCATAATTTTGACACATGCTATACCCTTTAGTAAATTTCATAATTTTGACTTTTTATGCCATGATTTCAACTTTGTCATAATTTTGACACATGCTATACCCTTTAGTAAATTTCATAATTTTGACTTTTTATGCCATGATTTCAACTTTGTCATAATTTTGACATGCTATACCCTTTAGTAAATTTCATAATTTTGACTTTTTATGCCATGATTTCAACTTTGTCATAATTTTGACACATGCTATACCCTTTAGTAAATTTCATAATTTTGACTTTTTATGCCATGATTTCAACTTTGTCATAATTTTGACACATGCTATACCCTTTAGTAAATTTCATAATTTTGACTTTTATGCCATGATTTCAACTTTGTCATAATTTTGACACATGCTATACCCTTTAGTAAATTTCATAATTTTGACTTTTATGCCATGATTTCAACTTTGTCATAATTTTGACACATGCTATACCCTTTAGTAAATTTCATAATTTTGACTTTTTATGCCATGATTTCAACTTTGTCATAATTTTGACACATGCTATACCCTTTAGTAATTTCATAATTTTGACTTTTTATGCCATGATTTCAACTTTGTCATAATTTTGACACATGCTATACCCTTTAGTAAATTTCATAATTTTGACTTTTTATGCCATGATTTCAACTTTGTCATAATTTTGACACATGCTATACCCTTTAGTAAATTTCATAATTTTGACTTTTTATGCCATGATTTCAACTTTGTCATAATTTTGACACATGCTATACCCTTTAGTAAATTTCATAATTTTGACTTTTATGCCATGATTTCAACTTTGTCATAATTTTGACACATGCTATACCCTTTAGTAAATTTCATAATTTTGACTTTTTATGCCATGATTTCAACTTTGTCATAATTTTGACACATGCTATACCCTTTAGTAAATTTCATAATTTTGACTTTTTATGCCATGATTTCAACTTTGTCATAATTTTGACACATGCTATACCCTTTAGTAAATTTCATAATTTTGACTTTTTATGCCATGATTTCAACTTTGTCATAATTTTGACATGCTATACCCTTTAGTAAATTTCATAATTTTGACTTTTTATGCCATGATTTCAACTTTGTCATAATTTTGACACATGCTATACCCTTTAGTAAATTTCATAATTTTGACTTTTTATGCCATGATTTCAACTTTGTCATAATTTTGACACATGCTATACCCTTTAGTAAATTTCATAATTTTGACTTTTTATGCCATGATTTCAACTTTGTCATAATTTTGACACATGCTATACCCTTTAGTAAATTTCATAATTTTGACTTTTTATGCCATGATTTCAACTTTGTCATAATTTTGACACATGCTATACCCTTTAGTAAATTTCATAATTTTGACTTTTTATGCCATGATTTCAACTTTGTCATAATTTTGACACATGCTATACCCTTTAGTAAATTTCATAATTTTGACTTTTATGCCATGATTTCAACTTTGTCATAATTTTGACACATGCTATACCCTTTAGTAAATTTCATAATTTTGACTTTTTATGCCATGATTTCAACTTTGTCATAATTTTGACACATGCTATACCCTTTAGTAAATTTCATAATTTTGACTTTTTATGCCATGATTTCAACTTTGTCATAATTTTGACACATGCTATACCCTTTAGTAAATTTCATAATTTTGACTTTTATGCCATGATTTCAACTTTGTCATAATTTTGACACATGCTATACCCTTTAGTAAATTTCATAATTTTGACTTTTATGCCATGATTTCAACTTTGTCATAATTTTGACACATGCTATACCCTTTAGTAAATTTCATAATTTTGACTTTTTATGCCATGATTTCAACTTTGTCATAATTTTGACACATGCTATACCCTTTAGTAAATTTCATAATTTTGACTTTTTATGCCATGATTTCAACTTTGTCATAATTTTGACACATGCTATACCCTTTAGTAAATTTCATAATTTTGACTTTTTATGCCATGATTTCAACTTTGTCATAATTTTGACACATGCTATACCCTTTAGTAATTTCATAATTTTGACTTTTTATGCCATGATTTCAACTTTGTCATAATTTTGACACATGCTATACCCTTTAGTAAATTTCATAATTTTGACTTTTTATGCCATGATTTCAACTTTGTCATAATTTTGACACATGCTATACCCTTTAGTAAATTTCATAATTTTGACTTTTTATGCCATGATTTCAACTTTGTCATAATTTTTGACACATGCTATACCCTTTAGTAAATTTCATAATTTTGACTTTTTATGCCATGATTTCAACTTTGTCATAATTTTGACACATGCTATACCCTTTAGTAAATTTCATAATTTTGACTTTTTATGCCATGATTTCAACTTTGTCATAATTTTGACACATGCTATACCCTTTAGTAAATTTCATAATTTTGACTTTTTATGCCATGATTTCAACTTTGTCATAATTTTGACACATGCTATACCCTTTAGTAATTTCATAATTTTGACTTTTATGCCATGATTTCAACTTTGTCATAATTTTGACACATGCTATACCCTTTAGTAAATTTCATAATTTTGACTTTTTATGCCATGATTTCAACTTTGTCATAATTTTGACATGCTATACCCTTTAGTAAATTTCATAATTTTGACTTTTTATGCCATGATTTCAACTTTGTCATAATTTTGACACATGCTATACCCTTTAGTAAATTTCATAATTTTGACTTTTTATGCCATGATTTCAACTTTGTCATAATTTTGACACATGCTATACCCTTTAGTAAATTTCATAATTTTGACTTTTTATGCCATGATTTCAACTTTGTCATAATTTTGACACATGCTATACCCTTTAGTAAATTTCATAATTTTGACTTTTTATGCCATGATTTCAACTTTGTCATAATTTTGACACATGCTATACCCTTTAGTAAATTTCATAATTTTGACTTTTTATGCCATGATTTCAACTTTGTCATAATTTTGACACATGCTATACCCTTTAGTAAATTTCATAATTTTGACTTTTATGCCATGATTTCAACTTTGTCATAATTTTGACACATGCTATACCCTTTAGTAAATTTCATAATTTTGACTTTTATGCCATGATTTCAACTTTGTCATAATTTTGACACATGCTATACCCTTTAGTAAATTTCATAATTTTGACTTTTTATGCCATGATTTCAACTTTGTCATAATTTTGACACATGCTATACCCTTTAGTAAATTTCATAATTTTGACTTTTTATGCCATGATTTCAACTTTGTCATAATTTTGACACATGCTATACCCTTTAGTAAATTTCATAATTTTGACTTTTATGCCATGATTTCAACTTTGTCATAATTTTGACACATGCTATACCCTTTAGTAAATTTCATAATTTTGACTTTTTATGCCATGATTTCAACTTTGTCATAATTTTGACACATGCTATACCCTTTAGTAAATTTCATAATTTTGACTTTTTATGCCATGATTTCAACTTTGTCATAATTTTGACACATGCTATACCCTTTAGTAAATTTCATAATTTTGACTTTTTATGCCATGATTTCAACTTTGTCATAATTTGACACATGCTATACCCTTAGTAAATTTCATAATTTTGACTTTTTATGCCATGATTTCAACTTTGTCATAATTTTGACACATGCTATACCCTTTAGTAAATTTCATAATTTTGACTTTTTATGCCATGATTTCAACTTTGTCATAATTTTGACACATGCTATACCCTTTAGTAAATTTCATAATTTTGACTTTTATGCCATGATTTCAACTTTGTCATAATTTTGACACATGCTATACCCTTTAGTAAATTTCATAATTTTGACTTTTATGCCATGATTTCAACTTTGTCATAATTTTGACACATGCTATACCCTTTAGTAAATTTCATAATTTTGACTTTTTATGCCATGATTTCAACTTTGTCATAATTTTGACACATGCTATACCCTTTAGTAAATTTCATAATTTTGACTTTTTATGCCATGATTTCAACTTTGTCATAATTTTGACACATGCTATACCCTTTAGTAAATTTCATAATTTTGACTTTTTATGCCATGATTTCAACTTTGTCATAATTTTGACACATGCTATACCCTTTAGTAAATTTCATAATTTTGACTTTTATGCCATGATTTCAACTTTGTCATAATTTTGACACATGCTATACCCTTTAGTAAATTTCATAATTTTGACTTTTATGCCATGATTTCAACTTTGTCATAATTTTGACACATGCTATACCCTTTAGTAAATTTCATAATTTTGACTTTTTATGCCATGATTTCAACTTTGTCATAATTTTGACACATGCTATACCCTTTAGTGAATTTCATAATTTTGACTTTTTATGCCATGATTTCAACTTTGTCATAATTTTGACACATGCTATACCCTTTAGTAATTTCATAATTTTGACTTTTTATGCCATGATTTCAACTTTGTCATAATTTTGACACATGCTATACCTTTAGTAAATTTCATAATTTTGACTTTTTATGCCATGATTTCAACTTTGTCATAATTTTGACACATGCTATACCCTTTAGTAAATTTCATAATTTTGACTTTTTATGCCATGATTTCAACTTTGTCATAATTTTGACACATGCTATACCCTTTAGTAAATTTCATAATTTTGACTTTTTATGCCATGATTTCAACTTTGTCATAATTTTGACACATGCTATACCCTTTAGTAAATTTCATAATTTTGACTTTTTATGCCATGATTTCAACTTTGTCATAATTTTGACACATGCTATACCTTTAGTAAATTTCATAATTTTGACTTTTATGCCATGATTTCAACTTTGTCATAATTTTGACACATGCTATACCCTTTAGTAAATTTCATAATTTTGACTTTTTATGCCATGATTTCAACTTTGTCATAATTTTGACACATGCTATACCCTTTAGTAAATTTCATAATTTTGACTTTTATGCCATGATTTCAACTTTGTCATAATTTTTGACATGCTATACCCTTTAGTAAATTTCATAATTTTGACTTTTTATGCCATGATTTCAACTTTGTCATAATTTTGACACATGCTATACCCTTTAGTAAATTTCATAATTTTGACTTTTTATGCCATGATTTCAACTTTGTCATAATTTTTGACACATGCTATACCCTTTAGTAAATTTCATAATTTTGACTTTTTATGCCATGATTTCAACTTTGTCATAATTTTGACACATGCTATACCCTTTAGTAAATTTCATAATTTTGACTTTTTATGCCATGATTTCAACTTTGTCATAATTTTGACACATGCTATACCCTTTAGTAAATTTCATAATTTTGACTTTTTATGCCATGATTTCAACTTTGTCATAATTTTGACACATGCTATACCCTTTAGTAAATTTCATAATTTTGACTTTTTATGCCATGATTTCAACTTTGTCATAATTTTGACACATGCTATACCCTTTAGTAATTTCATAATTTTGACTTTTTATGCCATGATTTCAACTTTGTCATAATTTTGACACATGCTATACCCTTTAGTAATTTCATAATTTTGACTTTTTATGCCATGATTTCAACTTTGTCATAATTTTGACACATGCTATACCCTTTAGTAAATTTCATAATTTTGACTTTTTATGCCATGATTTCAACTTTGTCATAATTTTGACACATGCTATACCCTTTAGTAAATTTCATAATTTTGACTTTTTATGCCATGATTTCAACTTTGTCATAATTTTGACACATGCTATACCCTTTAGTAAATTTCATAATTTTGACTTTTTATGCCATGATTTCAACTTTGTCATAATTTTGACACATGCTATACCCTTTAGTAAATTTCATAATTTTGACTTTTTATGCCATGATTTCAACTTTGTCATAATTTTGACATGCTATACCCTTTAGTAAATTTCATAATTTTGACTTTTATGCCATGATTTCAACTTTGTCATAATTTTGACACATGCTATACCCTTTAGTAAATTTCATAATTTTGACTTTTTATGCCATGATTTCAACTTTGTCATAATTTTGACACATGCTATACCCTTTAGTAAATTTCATAATTTTGACTTTTATGCCATGATTTCAACTTTGTCATAATTTTTGACACATGCTATACCCTTTAGTAAATTTCATAATTTTGACTTTTTATGCCATGATTTCAACTTTGTCATAATTTTGACACATGCTATACCCTTTAGTAAATTTCATAATTTTGACTTTTTATGCCATGATTTCAACTTTGTCATAATTTTGACACATGCTATACCCTTTAGTAAATTTCATAATTTTGACTTTTTATGCCATGATTTCAACTTTGTCATAATTTTGACACATGCTATACCCTTTAGTAAATTTCATAATTTTGACTTTTTATGCCATGATTTCAACTTTGTCATAATTTTGACACATGCTATACCCTTTAGTAAATTTCATAATTTTGACTTTTATGCCATGATTTCAACTTTGTCATAATTTTGACACATGCTATACCCTTTAGTAAATTTCATAATTTTGACTTTTTATGCCATGATTTCAACTTTGTCATAATTTTGACACATGCTATACCCTTTAGTAAATTTCATAATTTTGACTTTTATGCCATGATTTCAACTTTGTCATAATTTTGACACATGCTATACCCTTTAGTAAATTTCATAATTTTGACTTTTTATGCCATGATTTCAACTTTGTCATAATTTTGACACATGCTATACCCTTTAGTAAATTTCATAATTTTGACTTTTTATGCCATGATTTCAACTTTGTCATAATTTTGACACATGCTATACCCTTTAGTAAATTTCATAATTTTGACTTTTTATGCCATGATTTCAACTTTGTCATAATTTTGACATGCTATACCCTTTAGTAAATTTCATAATTTTGACTTTTTATGCCATGATTTCAACTTTGTCATAATTTTGACACATGCTATACCTTTAGTAAATTTCATAATTTTGACTTTTTATGCCATGATTTCAACTTTGTCATAATTTTGACACATGCTATACCCTTTAGTAAATTTCATAATTTTGACTTTTTATGCCATGATTTCAACTTTGTCATAATTTTGACACATGCTATACCCTTTAGTAAATTTCATAATTTTGACTTTTTATGCCATGATTTCAACTTTGTCATAATTTTGACACATGCTATACCCTTTAGTAAATTTCATAATTTTGACTTTTTATGCCATGATTTCAACTTTGTCATAATTTTGACACATGCTATACCTTTAGTAAATTTCATAATTTTGACTTTTTATGCCATGATTTCAACTTTGTCATAATTTTGACACATGCTATACCCTTTAGTAAATTTCATAATTTTGACTTTTTATGCCATGATTTCAACTTTGTCATAATTTTGACACATGCTATACCCTTTAGTAAATTTCATAATTTTGACTTTTTATGCCATGATTTCAACTTTGTCATAATTTTGACACATGCTATACCCTTTAGTAAATTTCATAATTTTGACTTTTTATGCCATGATTTCAACTTTGTCATAATTTTGACACATGCTATACCCTTTAGTAAATTTCATAATTTTGACTTTTTATGCCATGATTTCAACTTTGTCATAATTTTGACACATGCTATACCCTTTAGTAAATTTCATAATTTTGACTTTTTATGCCATGATTTCAACTTTGTCATAATTTTGACACATGCTATACCCTTTAGTAAATTTCATAATTTTGACTTTTTATGCCATGATTTCAACTTTGTCATAATTTTGACACATGCTATACCCTTTAGTAAATTTCATAATTTTGACTTTTTATGCCATGATTTCAACTTTGTCATAATTTTGACACATGCTATACCCTTTAGTAAATTTCATAATTTTGACTTTTTATGCCATGATTTCAACTTTGTCATAATTTTGACACATGCTATACCCTTTAGTAAATTTCATAATTTTGACTTTTTATGCCATGATTTCAACTTTGTCATAATTTTGACACATGCTATACCCTTTAGTAAATTTCATAATTTTGACTTTTTATGCCATGATTTCAACTTTGTCATAATTTTGACACATGCTATACCCTTTAGTAAATTTCATAATTTTGACTTTTTATGCCATGATTTCAACTTTGTCATAATTTTGACACATGCTATACCCTTTAGTAAATTTCATAATTTTGACTTTTATGCCATGATTTCAACTTTGTCATAATTTTGACACATGCTATACCCTTTAGTAAATTTCATAATTTTGACTTTTATGCCATGATTTCAACTTTGTCATAATTTTGACACATGCTATACCCTTTAGTAAATTTCATAATTTTGACTTTTTATGCCATGATTTCAACTTTGTCATAATTTTGACACATGCTATACCCTTTAGTAATTTCATAATTTTGACTTTTTATGCCATGATTTCAACTTTGTCATAATTTTGACACATGCTATACCCTTTAGTAAATTTCATAATTTTGACTTTTATGCCATGATTTCAACTTTGTCATAATTTTGACACATGCTATACCCTTTAGTAAATTTCATAATTTTGACTTTTTATGCCATGATTTCAACTTTGTCATAATTTTGACACATGCTATACCTTTAGTAAATTTCATAATTTTGACTTTTTATGCCATGATTTCAACTTTGTCATAATTTTGACACATGCTATACCCTTTAGTAAATTTCATAATTTTGACTTTTTATGCCATGATTTCAACTTTGTCATAATTTTGACACATGCTATACCCTTTAGTAAATTTCATAATTTTGACTTTTATGCCATGATTTCAACTTTGTCATAATTTTGACACATGCTATACCCTTTAGTAAATTTCATAATTTTGACTTTTTATGCCATGATTTCAACTTTGTCATAATTTTGACACATGCTATACCCTTTAGTAAATTTCATAATTTTGACTTTTATGCCATGATTTCAACTTTGTCATAATTTTGACACATGCTATACCCTTTAGTAAATTTCATAATTTTGACTTTTATGCCATGATTTCAACTTTGTCATAATTTTGACACATGCTATACCCTTTAGTAAATTTCATAATTTTGACTTTTTATGCCATGATTTCAACTTTGTCATAATTTTGACACATGCTATACCCTTTAGTAAATTTCATAATTTTGACTTTTTATGCCATGATTTCAACTTGTCATAATTTTGACACATGCTATACCCTTTAGTAAATTTCATAATTTTGACTTTTTATGCCATGATTTCAACTTTGTCATAATTTTGACACATGCTATACCCTTTAGTAAATTTCATAATTTTGACTTTTTATGCCATGATTTCAACTTTGTCATAATTTTGACACATGCTATACCCTTTAGTAAATTTCATAATTTTGACTTTTTATGCCATGATTTCAACTTTGTCATAATTTTGACACATGCTATACCCTTTAGTAAATTTCATAATTTTGACTTTTATGCCATGATTTCAACTTTGTCATGCTATACCCTTTAGTAAATTTCATAATTTTGACTTTTATGCCATGATTTCAACTTTGTCATAATTTTGACACATGCTATACCCTTTAGTAAATTTCATAATTTTGACTTTTTATGCCATGATTTCAACTTTGTCATAATTTTGACACATGCTATACCCTTTAGTAAATTTCATAATTTTGACTTTTTATGCCATGATTTCAACTTTGTCATAATTTAGACACATGCTATACCCTTTAGTAAATTTCATAATTTTGACTTTTTATGCCATGATTTCAACTTTGTCATAATTTTGACACATGCTATACCCTTTAGTAAATTTCATAATTTTGACTTTTTATGCCATGATTTCAACTTTGTCATAATTTTGACACATGCTATACCCTTTAGTAAATTTCATAATTTTGACTTTTTATGATTTCAACTTTGTCATAATTTTGACACATGCTATACCCTTTAGTAAATTTCATAATTTTGACTTTTTATGCCATGATTTCAACTTTGTCATAATTTTGACACATGCTATACCCTTTAGTAAATTTCATAATTTTGACTTTTTATGCCATGATTTCAACTTTGTCATAATTTTGACACATGCTATACCCTTTAGTAAATTTCATAATTTTGACTTTTTATGCCATGATTTCAACTTTGTCATAATTTTGACACATGCTATACCCTTTAGTAAATTTCATAATTTTGACTTTTATGCCATGATTTCAACTTTGTCATAATTTTGACACATGCTATACCCTTTAGTAAATTTCATAATTTTGACTTTTATGCCATGATTTCAACTTTGTCATAATTTTGACACATGCTATACCCTTTAGTAAATTTCATAATTTTGACTTTTTATGCCATGATTTCAACTTTGTCATAATTTTGACACATGCTATACCCTTTAGTAAATTTCATAATTTTGACTTTTTATGCCATGATTTCAACTTTGTCATAATTTTGACACATGCTATACCCTTTAGTAAATTTCATAATTTTGACTTTTTATGCCATGATTTCAACTTTGTCATAATTTTGACACATGCTATACCCTTTAGTAAATTTC
The DNA here is from genome assembly GCA_023029165.1 of Gobiocypris rarus. Lineage (NCBI taxonomy): Eukaryota > Metazoa > Chordata > Actinopteri > Cypriniformes > Gobionidae > Gobiocypris > Gobiocypris rarus. Next base: position 40,443,497 of record CM040927.1, on the reverse strand, counting down.
ATAATTTTGACTTTTTATGCCATGATTTCAACTTTGTCATAATTTTGACACATGCTATACCCTTTAGTAAATTTCATAATTTTGACTTTTTATGCCATGATTTCAACTTTGTCATAATTTTGACACATGCTATACCCTTTAGTAAATTTCATAATTTTGACTTTTTATGCCATGATTTCAACTTTGTCATAATTTTGACACATGCTATACCCTTTAGTAAATTTCATAATTTTGACTTTTATGCCATGATTTCAACTTTGTCATAATTTTGACACATGCTATACCCTTTAGTAAATTTCATAATTTTGACTTTTTATGCCATGATTTCAACTTTGTCATAATTTTGACACATGCTATACCCTTTAGTAAATTTCATAATTTTGACTTTTTATGCCATGATTTCAACTTTGTCATAATTTTGACACATGCTATACCCTTTAGTAAATTTCATAATTTTGACTTTTTATGCCATGATTTCAACTTTGTCATAATTTGACACATGCTATACCCTTTAGTAAATTTCATAATTTTGACTTTTTATGCCATGATTTCAACTTTGTCATAATTTTGACACATGCTATACCCTTTAGTAAATTTCATAATTTTGACTTTTATGCCATGATTTCAACTTTGTCATAATTTTGACACATGCTATACTTTAGTAAATTTCATAATTTTGACTTTTTATGCCATGATTTCAACTTTGTCATAATTTTGACACATGCTATACCCTTTAGTAAATTTCATAATTTTGACTTTTTATGCCATGATTTCAACTTTGTCATAATTTTGACACATGCTATACCCTTTAGTAAATTTCATAATTTTGACTTTTTATGCCATGATTTCAACTTTGTCATAATTTTGACACATGCTATACCTTTAGTAAATTTCATAATTTTGACTTTTTATGCCATGATTTCAACTTTGTCATAATTTTGACACATGCTATACCCTTTAGTAAATTTCATAATTTTGACTTTTATGCCATGATTTCAACTTTGTCATAATTTTGACACATGCTATACCCTTTAGTAAATTTCATAATTTTGACTTTTATGCCATGATTTCAACTTTGTCATAATTTTGACACATGCTATACCTTTAGTAAATTTCATAATTTTGACTTTTTATGCCATGATTTCAACTTTGTCATAATTTTGACACATGCTATACCCTTTAGTAATTTCATAATTTTGACTTTTTATGCCATGATTTCAACTTTGTCATAATTTTGACACATGCTATACCCTTTAGTAAATTTCATAATTTTGACTTTTTATGCCATGATTTCAACTTTGTCATAATTTTGACACATGCTATACCCTTTAGTAAATTTCATAATTTTGACTTTTTATGCCATGATTTCAACTTTGTCATAATTTTGACACATGCTATACCCTTTAGTAAATTTCATAATTTTGACTTTTTATGCCATGATTTCAACTTTGTCATAATTTTGACACATGCTATACCCTTTAGTAAATTTCATAATTTTGACTTTTTATGCCATGATTTCAACTTTGTCATAATTTTGACACATGCTATACCCTTTAGTAAATTTCATAATTTTGACTTTTTATGCCATGATTTCAACTTTGTCATAATTTTGACACATGCTATACCCTTTAGTAAATTTCATAATTTTGACTTTTTATGCCATGATTTCAACTTTGTCATAATTTTGACACATATACCCTTTAGTAAATTTCATAATTTTGACTTTTTATGCCATGATTTCAACTTTGTCATAATTTTGACACATGCTATACCCTTTAGTAAATTTCATAATTTTGACTTTTTATGCCATGATTTCAACTTTGTCATAATTTTGACACATGCTATACCCTTTAGTAAATTTCATAATTTTGACTTTTTATGCCATGATTTCAACTTTGTCATAATTTTTGACACATGCTATACCCTTTAGTAAATTTCATAATTTTGACTTTTTATGCCATGATTTCAACTTTGTCATAATTTTGACACATGCTATACCCTTTAGTAAATTTCATAATTTTGACTTTTATGCCATGATTTCAACTTTGTCATAATTTTGACACATGCTATACCCTTTAGTAAATTTCATAATTTTGACTTTTTATGCCATGATTTCAACTTTGTCATAATTTTGACACATGCTATACCTTTAGTAAATTTCATAATTTTGACTTTTTATGCCATGATTTCAACTTTGTCATAATTTTGACACATGCTATACCCTTTAGTAAATTTCATAATTTTGACTTTTTATGCCATGATTTCAACTTTGTCATAATTTTGACACATGCTATACCCTTTAGTAAATTTCATAATTTTGACTTTTTATGCCATGATTTCAACTTTGTCATAATTTTGACACATGCTATACCCTTTAGTAAATTTCATAATTTTGACTTTTTATGCCATGATTTCAACTTTGTCATAATTTTGACACATGCTATACCCTTTAGTAAATTTCATAATTTTGACTTTTTATGCCATGATTTCAACTTTGTCATAATTTTGACACATGCTATACCCTTTAGTAAATTTCATAATTTTGACTTTTTATGCCATGATTTCAACTTTGTCATAATTTTGACACATGCTATACCCTTTAGTAATTTCATAATTTTGACTTTTATGCCATGATTTCAACTTTGTCATAATTTTGACACATGCTATACCCTTTAGTAAATTTCATAATTTTGACTTTTTATGCCATGATTTCAACTTTGTCATAATTTTGACACATGCTATACCCTTTAGTAAATTTCATAATTTTGACTTTTATGCCATGATTTCAACTTTGTCATAATTTTGACACATGCTATACCCTTTAGTAAATTTCATAATTTTGACTTTTATGCCATGATTTCAACTTTTGTCATAATTTTGACACATGCTATACCCTTTAGTAAATTTCATAATTTTGACTTTTTATGCCATGATTTCAACTTTGTCATAATTTTGACACATGCTATACCCTTTAGTAAATTTCATAATTTTGACTTTTTATGCCATGATTTCAACTTTGTCATAATTTTGACACATGCTATACCCTTTAGTAAATTTCATAATTTTGACTTTTATGCCATGATTTCAACTTTGTCATAATTTTGACACATGCTATACCCTTTAGTAAATTTCATAATTTTGACTTTTTATGCCATGATTTCAACTTTGTCATAATTTTGACACATGCTATACCCTTTAGTAAATTTCATAATTTTGACTTTTTATGCCATGATTTCAACTTTGTCATAATTTTGACACATGCTATACCCTTTAGTAAATTTCATAATTTTGACTTTTTATGCCATGATTTCAACTTTGTCATAATTTTGACACATGCTATACCCTTTAGTAAATTTCATAATTTTGACTTTTATGCCATGATTTCAACTTTGTCATAATTTTGACACATGCTATACCCTTTAGTAAATTTCATAATTTTGACTTTTTATGCCATGATTTCAACTTTGTCATAATTTTGACACATGCTATACCCTTTAGTAAATTTCATAATTTTGACTTTTTATGCCATGATTTCAACTTTGTCATAATTTTGACACATGCTATACCCTTTAGTAAATTTCATAATTTTGACTTTTATGCCATGATTTCAACTTTGTCATAATTTTGACACATGCTATACCCTTTAGTAAATTTCATAATTTTGACTTTTTATGCCATGATTTCAACTTTGTCATAATTTTGACACATGCTATACCCTTTAGTAAATTTCATAATTTTGACTTTTTATGCCATGATTTCAACTTTGTCATAATTTTGACACATGCTATACCCTTTAGTAAATTTCATAATTTTGACTTTTTATGCCATGATTTCAACTTTGTCATAATTTTGACACATGCTATACCCTTTAGTAAATTTCATAATTTTGACTTTTTATGCCATGATTTCAACTTTGTCATAATTTTGACACATGCTATACCTTTAGTAAATTTCATAATTTTGACTTTTATGCCATGATTTCAACTTTGTCATAATTTTGACACATGCTATACCCTTTAGTAAATTTCATAATTTTGACTTTTATGCCATGATTTCAACTTTGTCATAATTTTGACACATGCTATACCCTTTAGTAAATTTCATAATTTTGACTTTTTATGCCATGATTTCAACTTTGTCATAATTTTGACACATGCTATACCCTTTAGTAAATTTCATAATTTTGACTTTTTATGCCATGATTTCAACTTTGTCATAATTTTGACACATGCTATACCCTTTAGTAAATTTCATAATTTTGACTTTTTATGCCATGATTTCAACTTTGTCATAATTTTGACATGCTATACCCTTTAGTAAATTTCATAATTTTGACTTTTTATGCCATGATTTCAACTTTGTCATAATTTTGACACATGCTATACCCTTTAGTAAATTTCATAATTTTGACTTTTATGCCATGATTTCAACTTTGTCATAATTTTGACACATGCTATACCCTTTAGTAAATTTCATAATTTTGACTTTTTATGCCATGATTTCAACTTTGTCATAATTTTGACACATGCTATACCCTTTAGTAAATTTCATAATTTTGACTTTTTATGCCATGATTTCAACTTTGTCATAATTTTGACACATGCTATACCCTTTAGTAAATTTCATAATTTTGACTTTTATGCCATGATTTCAACTTTGTCATAATTTTGACACATGCTATACCCTTTAGTAAATTTCATAATTTTGACTTTTTATGCCATGATTTCAACTTTGTCATAATTTTGACACATGCTATACCCTTTAGTAAATTTCATAATTTTGACTTTTATGCCATGATTTCAACTTTGTCATAATTTTGACACATGCTATACCCTTTAGTAAATTTCATAATTTTGACTTTTATGCCATGATTTCAACTTTGTCATAATTTTGACACATGCTATACCCTTTAGTAAATTTCATAATTTTGACTTTTTATGCCATGATTTCAACTTTGTCATAATTTTGACACATGCTATACCTTTAGTAAATTTCATAATTTTGACTTTTTATGCCATGATTTCAACTTTGTCATAATTTTGACACATGCTATACCCTTTAGTAAATTTCATAATTTTGACTTTTTATGCCATGATTTCAACTTTGTCATAATTTTGACACATGCTATACCCTTTAGTAAATTTCATAATTTTGACTTTTATGCCATGATTTCAACTTTGTCATAATTTTGACACATGCTATACCCTTTAGTAAATTTCATAATTTTGACTTTTTATGCCATGATTTCAACTTTGTCATAATTTTGACACATGCTATACCCTTTAGTAAATTTCATAATTTTGACTTTTATGCCATGATTTCAACTTTGTCATAATTTTGACACATGCTATACCCTTTAGTAAATTTCATAATTTTGACTTTTTATGCCATGATTTCAACTTTGTCATAATTTTGACACATGCTATACCCTTTAGTAAATTTCATAATTTTGACTTTTTATGCCATGATTTCAACTTTGTCATAATTTTGACACATGCTATACCCTTTAGTAAATTTCATAATTTTGACTTTTATGCCATGATTTCAACTTTGTCATAATTTTGACACATGCTATACCCTTTAGTAAATTTCATAATTTTGACTTTTTATGCCATGATTTCAACTTTGTCATAATTTTGACACATGCTATACCCTTTAGTAAATTTCATAATTTTGACTTTTATGCCATGATTTCAACTTTGTCATAATTTTGACACATGCTATACCCTTTAGTAAATTTCATAATTTTGACTTTTTATGCCATGATTTCAACTTTGTCATAATTTTGACACATGCTATACCCTTTAGTAAATTTCATAATTTTGACTTTTTATGCCATGATTTCAACTTTTTGTCATAATTTTGACACATGCTATACCCTTTAGTAAATTTCATAATTTTGACTTTTATGCCATGATTTCAACTTTGTCATAATTTTGACACATGCTATACCCTTTAGTAAATTTCATAATTTTGACTTTTTATGCCATGATTTCAACTTTGTCATAATTTTGACACATGCTATACCCTTTAGTAAATTTCATAATTTTGACTTTTTATGCCATGATTTCAACTTTGTCATAATTTTGACACATGCTATACCCTTTAGTAAATTTCATAATTTTGACTTTTATGCCATGATTTCAACTTTGTCATAATTTTGAGACATGCTATACCCTTTAGTAAATTTCATAATTTTGACTTTTTATGCCATGATTTCAACTTTGTCATAATTTTGACACATGCTATACCTTTAGTGAAATTTCATAATTTTGACTTTTTATGCCATGATTTCAACTTGTCATAATTTTGACACATGCTATACCCTTTAGTAAATTTCATAATTTTGACTTTTTATGCCATGATTTCAACTTTGTCATAATTTTGACACATGCTATACCCTTTAGTAAATTTCATAATTTTGACTTTTA
>CM040927.1:40398196-40428196 GCA_023029165.1 Gobiocypris rarus | reverse complement strand
GCTGACGTTCGTTTCCAGATCGAGTGGGCCGCAGATGTCCTGCTGTTCACAGACGGTTAGTCCTCATCATGTGATTATCTTGTGTTCTGTGCAAATCAATCACATGATCAGCACGCTCGCTGTCCCGTCAGAGGAGAGCGTGGCGTCTGGCTTGCGTCTGTGTGAGGTGCGTGAGGTCGGCCGTCTGGAGCGTCTGCTGCGAGCACACACACTCCTGGCTCTCATCGAGGAGCGAGCGTCCCACAAACACCTGCAGCATCTGCTCACCGCGCTCAGCTTCACGCTGCACATCTGGAAGGTCAGCACTTCATAACTCACATATCTCACAGCCGGACGGTTGTATTGGGTCCTCATGTGTGAGTCGTTTCAGGTGTCTGTGGAAACCGCACAGGAAGAGATGAATCAGTCGGCTGTGAGATCTGCCAGCTCCAGAAAAGACAGAGAGAGACCAGACGACAAGAAGTCCAAACAGGTGAGAGCTACGGGCCCTGAGGGCGTGTCTGAATCGACGGGAAAAACGGTCAGCGCACCGGGCGCCATTTTTTTTTCTCCGTTTTATATATTTTATACCTAGTCATAAAATTAGGGATCTTTTAAAAGCTTACAAAGTCAAAATTCATCCTGTGAAAACCGTTTTGAAATCGGACGCTGCGTTACCATATTCTAAAGTCTTCTAGCTGGCTCCTCCCCTAGTGGGTGGAGTCATATTTCATATAAAAATGATTTTTAACTACTTTATAATCTTTTTTAATCTTGACAAAACACATATCGTCGGAAAGGTCTGAGTCTCAAAGATCCATATTTGGTGACTGTTTTGAGATGGAAGTGATATTTGGACAGAAATTTTGTAATTTGTTACGTGAAAATGCATTAAAAAAAAATCAATGGAATGCGTGTGACACCTGGTGGCCGTTTTTGGTACAGCGTCTAAACAAAATCTCATGGGAACTTCAATTTTTGTGATATCAACTTCAAATTTGGAACACAACCTGGTTAGATATTTGACTTTGATGTTAGTCATTTTAGAGTAAAAAATATTTTGAAAAATACTTATTTTATATAAAATAAAAAATATTTAGTACAGTATTTTTAATTTACAGTAAATTTAAACTTCAATAATTTGTCATACTTTTATGAAAAGGGGGAGGGGGTGAAAGTTAAAGGGTTCATGAGTCATGGTTGTGTTTTGGGCGTAACAAACCAATCAGAGTCTCATCTCCCTTTCCCTTTAAAAGCCAGTTGTGCTCGCACCATGGTGGATAAAATAATTGCTGGATTCGAGGAGTTTGTGGTTAAAATTTTAAAAAGTATCAAAACCTTCTCTCACGGGTCAATCTGACCCAGAATCCTGAAATGGGTCAGGTATCCGCGGGTACCCGCATAAAAATGGCTAAAACGGATGGATTGTGACATTCCTAAAATTCACGGGCGGGGATGTGGGTGGATAATGAACTCCTTGCGGGCGGGTAGTAGCGCAGATGAAAAATATGAACAATATTTTTATGTCTAAATTATCATTACACATACGATATGCCATTTGACCCATCACGGCAACACCACTGCGACGTAGCCCAGCTGGAACGAGCGTTGCATGAGGAGCTATGGATGAAGTAAAAGTCAAGTTGGTGAGTGGAGTATATAAATTGTTGACAACGAGTCTTTAAAGGCACTTTAGCCGGTGTCATGAGCCCATTCATGACGCTGTTGTGATGTTGAGAGAGGTGCAAGATAAAAAATAAAGCATTTTAATTGGAATGATTTTAGCGTGTGTGATTTATCGCGGGCACGGGTCAGGTAACGGGGCAAATATTAACACGCCTGGGCGGGTGCGGATTTAATTTAGATATTTTCACGGGTCACGGGTCGGATCTGGTGCTGAACTGCAGGAGGAGCGAGTCTCCAAAAATGGACCCGTGCAGGACAAGGATTCAGCACACACAGAAAAACCTAAAAATGCTTCAGAAAAAAGTGCTTGTATAATGTGTCTCTGAATGCATTCTGAAGAGCAGCTGACTTTAGGACCCAGCGGAGCAGCTCATCCGCTCCATATTGAGCTATAAGAGCATGAAATATCATCTTATATTAGAGTTTTTCCACCAGACGTCGGCAGAGACACCCAATGTGAGATATTCTGAGCTCAATTAAAAGAGTTATGCAGGAAATTATTTTGAATGTAAGTTGAAAGAATGTGCTTTAAATTATTATTTATTTATTTATTGACGAAATCTAGTCATTTAAACGTAAATAAAATAAAAACTCCCCAAAAATTGCTTTAAAAAATAGAAAATATATTATCAAAATGAAATGAAATAAGCTTTCTAGTATAATTTTAGGGCTTTGGGTCATTTTGACCCATGAGGGAATGATGAGGGTAACTTTAACACATGTCGACACAATATTGTATAGTAAAATATGTACCAATAACATAAAACTATTATTAGACTGTATTTTTCATGCAACACCACCACCATGACTACATCTCTGCTATATCTCACTGCATTAAATCCTGTATCCCACAATGCAGTGCGCTCGACTTCCATTTGCAGTGTGACGAATGAACTGCTAAAACACATTTCTGCACAAACATGGATTAAAACGCTCATAAAAATGAGTTGCTTCTAAGATGGTAACCGCCTCGCTGAATGAAACGCAGTGCAATGAGAGGATGTTTAATGCATTCTGTTTCACATGCTGTATCTGTGTACAGTGTCATGATCTATTACATCTGTGATTCCTCCAGCCGTCTCCTGTTGAGGACAGACCCGGAGGTAAAGCTGCAGACGTGTCCCTTCCCATCAGCCCGGAGCAGTGGGCTCAGTTTGAGTGTCCGGAGGAGCTTCGGCAGGCCTTTCGTTCTGACACCGGCCCTTACAGCATCAACGGCACGGCCCTCGGCGCGCAGGTCAGCGGATCACCACCAGAGGGCGACAGCATCTCTCCTCACGCTTTCACATCATGAGACAAATAATCACAGCTGTGATAGAGCGGGAGGGAGCCGGAGAAATTAAAGCCTCACTGATTGGACGAGAATTATCTCACTGAACAAAAGTAGGGTATTTTCAAGGCGGGAAACTTTCCATGGAAATCAGCCATGGTACAGCCGCGAAGATCAGAGACTATTACGCCGGAATGAGAAAGTAGTTCCTAGCCATATCGGTGTAGAAAATCACAACTGTTCATTTTCAGTTGGTCTTAGCACACGATGTAACTGTAGAAGAGTCAAGTTTTAAATAGGAAAAATATTGAAAGTGTCTTTGGTCATTTTTTGAATGAGATGCTAATGGACTGATTAGAATCAATGATGTATGCTAAGCTATGCTAAAAGTGCTACCGCCAGATACAAAGATCGGCTGAATGGATTCAAAAACGGTCAAACTCAACTATTTAACTCTAAGGAACTTTGAAAATGAGCCTATTTTCAAAAAAAGTGGTGTGTTCCTTTAAAACAAAAAACAGAACAGTGTCTAAAAGCTGAAATGTGATCAGGTGTACAGCACACAAGCTAAAAACACAGAAGTTTTATAAGTTGTTGACCCAAAAGACGAGTGTTTAAAGGGTCATGACCCCGTTTCAGCAGCCGTCAGTTCTCAACACAGGTTTGAAAAGTGGGCGGGTTTAGCTTCCCACAAATGCATTCTGCAAATGACCATGAAGTTTCACTTTACACAATTCGCACATGGGTTTGTAAGCTCACCGTTACACACATACTTAGATAACTTTTAAGGCTTATTTTGTGGAGTTATATAAGGCATTTGGTGGGTTAAATGGCCGTTTTACACTCACATCGCGTTTGTGTGAACACTCAGGATCTATTGAAGACAACATAGACAACGCAGACACTCATACTAGCGGAAAACACACTTGTTTTTGATCCATTAATGCATCTTTCACTGTTTGAAGCGCCAGTCAGAGGAAAAATGCCTATCAACGCGCTGTCATGAATTAAGCACCGCCTCTTCTCATTGGATAAAGACACGCAGTCTCATGAATAATTATGAGACACCGATGAGTCATCGCCGGACTATAGCACGAGAAAGCGTCACAGCCTATGACCTTCACAGGAAGACGAATTTAAACCAGGAAGTTGAAAACAGAGCAAAAAGGTTTAAAATTAACTAGTTTTCTCCCACAGTCTAAACTAACAGACTAACATTGTCCTCCATGACAGAAAAACAAGCGTTTAAAGACACAAAAGTGGACGCAGGCGATTGAGACATGTGATATTACACTGAGAACTACGCCCCCTGGAGGGGAACGCGACCAGCGACAGGAAATGTAATATATAAAACTGACATTTGGATATTTGACTTAACAGTGACTAAATGTTTACTGCACACGGAGGCATACTGAGTGTCAGAATCCCATTCTTCCTGATGAAGCTTCACGTCTTATTGCCTCTGTCCACTTTTGTCTCCTTAATCGCTCGTTTTGGGTCGACCGCTTATAAACTCTTAGTTCTGTGTTTTTTAGCTTGTGTGCTGTCCGGCTATTAGCCAGTGTTGGCGTGGCCTAAATGCGCTCTATTGCTGTAAAAAAATATATTTATTTGACATATTTACTTAATTAGAAGTCATTATTTTGGAAATACAGTCCTGTGCAAAAGTCTTAGGCACGTTGGGATTTTCACACAGAAAGTGTGTTTAAGCCAGTTCTTTATATCTTTTGCTGTAGTGTGTTTGTAGGAAATATTAGTTTACATTTCCAAACATTCATTTTGCAATTAATTGTAATAATCCAGTGAGACTGAAGAAGTCACAGCAGCCGGTGTGATCTCAGCATTATCGAATCCGTCTGTGATTACATGAAGAAACTGAGACGGACTAAATCCAGAAGAACTGAGGCAAGGTCTCCCGGACACTTGAGGAACCCTTCCTGCAGAACTACAGCACTGGGAAAAGTCTCGTCAGAATGCTTTCAAGTGAGAATGCTGTCAGAAATAATAACAGAAATAGCTTTTATTGATGAATGTACTTCTTTGAACTAAATCAGATGGATATTTGGGGTGAGCACCCTTTGCGTTTGAAACGGCTGCATCTCTTCCTGTTCCTGTAGTTCTGCAGGAAGGGTTCCTCAAGTGTCTGGGAGACATCGTCTCAGTTCTTCTGGATTTAGTCCGTCTCAGTTTCTTCATGTAATCACAGACAGACTCGATGAAGATGAGAACAGATCTCCATGTGGAGCAGAGAGACTATTGTCAGACTCCTTATGCATACAGATATCTCACTGATTATTACAATTTTAAATGTAAACTGAGATTACCTACTGACACACTACAGCAAAAGATATAAAGAACTGGCTTAAACACACTTTCTGTGTGTATAAATACTAGCGAGCCTAAGACAGCACTGTATATCAATGCAAAAAAACTAACATGTCCGCTTATGACCAAACACAATGTTTATATTTATGCATGTATATGATACCATTTATATAAATTCCTGTTAAGTTTCTAAATATTTCCAAAATTCCCCAGATAAATTTACCATGGAAAGTTTCCACCCTCTAATCAAAATAGACCATTAGAAAACCGTCATGGGTTTATAAGTTATAAACACCCTCCATTGGGTCGTCTTTTTTGTACTGTTAGGGGTATAACAGCTTAGACCCAGAGACCAGTAGTGAAGAATGAAGACCAAGAGTCAGGAGTGCAATTAATTAAAGACATTTTTTACTGAAGAATAGTTTGCAGTTTCATCAGCAGAAGCCAGCTTCAAGTCTCACAAGGAGTTCGTAGGCCGCACTCCCTCTCTACCGGTCTCGTCGTACCGTACATACAATTTTCCCAACAGTTATACTGTTTTCAAGGTCTAGCCACGTCAATACATCAAGGTGTATGATTCTGATTGGCTCAGAGAAAATGCACAGTCATGGTAAACTTCCACACAAGGATAGATAGCAGAGCATATCTCTAAACTAGGTAGACTAGTTGTCGCCCCATGACTAGATTTAGATCATTGTTGACCTCGGAGGTTGCAGAAAGGCGTCTTCACGTCTGGTGTTGTGTGCAGAAAATGTCCATCTTCAATATTGGGCCTTCACAGATCATGCAACGCACACACACAACATCTCCCCAGCATCACAGCTCTCCCAAGGTTGGAGAGTCTTATCAACAAAGTACTTCCCCAAAACATGCTGATAGCATGTGCTTTCTCTCAGTGAGAGGTACAGACAATAGTACACGCAATATTCATCTTGATTCTTTAGTGTTTCAGTAAAAGGAAATATAAAATGAATAAAATAAAATAAAAATGAAAGACAAACCCATATTTAATCCCTGGAAGCTGGGCTAAGTGAGCAAACACTGTTACTGCACTCCCAGCATGTTAGGGGTGTGTGATACCTCCAAAATCCAAACACACAACTATAAAGTGTTTAGTGACACATCACACAGCCCTAGGCCGACGCCACTCAAAGACCAAATACCAACTTTAGAAAACATAAAAGAAGAACAAACAATCAGGAGTTCTATTGAGTAAAATAAACTGGAATTAATCATTAGAAATAGGAGGATATATATTAATTAAGGATTTGATTATGAATCTGATTAAGATATTTACAGGTATATTGAAGCGGCAGGTGATTTCAGACTCCCCCCCTTCAGTACTATTTGAAAAGATTAGTAAGTATTGAATTGCATTACTTGCAAATAAATTTCCTCTGTTCATTATCTGATCATAACTCCAGTATCAGTGTAATATTCCTCCAGTGTAGATCAGCTGTTCTCTGTGTGAATATATAGTGCTTCTGTTCATTATCTGATCATAACTCCAGTATCAGTGTAATATTCCTCCAGTGTAGATCAGCTGTTCTCTGTGTGAATATATAGTGCTTCTGTTCATTATCTGATCATAACTCCAGTATCAGTGTAATATTCCTCCAGTGTAGATCAGCTGTTCTCTGTTTGAATATATAGTGCTTCTGTTCATTATCTGATCATAACTCCAGTATCAGTGTAATATTCCTCAGTGTAGATCAGCTGTTCTCTGTGTGAATATATAGTGCTTCTGTTCATTATCTGATCATAACTCCAGTATCAGTGTAATATTCCTCCAGTGTAGATCAGCTGTTCTCTGTGTGAATATATAGTGCTTCTGTTCATTATCTGATCATAACTCCAGTATCAGTGTAATATTCCTCAGTGTAGATCAGCTGTTCTCTGTGTGAATATATAGTGCTTCTGTTCATTATCTGATCATAACTCCAGTATCAGTGTAATATTCCTCACTGTATATCAGCTGTTCTCTGTGTGAATATATAGTGCTTCTGTTCATTATCTGATCATAACTCCAGTATCAGTGTAATATTCCTCAGTGTAGATCAGCTGTTCTCTGTGTGAATATATAGTGCTTCTGCTCATTATCTGATCATAACTCCAGTATCAGTGTAATATTCCTCCAGTGTAGATCAGCTGTTCTCTGTGTGAATATATAGTGCTTCTGTTCATTATCTGATCATAACTCCAGTATCAGTGTAATATTCCTCCAGTGTAGATCAGCTGTTCTCTGTGTGAATATATAGTGCTTCTGTTTATTATCTGATCATAACTCCAGTATCAGTGTAATATTCCTCCAGTGTAGATCAGCTGTTCTCTGTGTGAATATATAGCGCTTCTGTTTATTATCTGATCATAACTCCAGTATCAGTGTAATATTCCTCAGTGTAGATCAGCTGTTCTCTGTGTGAATATATAGCGCTTCTGTTCATTATCTGATCATAACTCCAGTATCAGTGTAATATTCCTCCAGTGTAGATCAGCTGTTCTCTGTGTGAATATATAGTGCTTCTGTTCATTATCTGATCATAACTCCAGTATCAGTGTAATATTCCTCCAGTGTAGATCAGCTGTTCTCTGTGTGAATATATAGTGCTTCTGCTCATTATCTGATCATAACTCCAGTATCAGTGTAATATTCCTCCAGTGTAGATCAGCTGTTCTCTGTGTGAATATATAGCGCTTCTGTTCATTATCTGATCATAACTCCAGTATCAGTGTAATATTCCTCAGTGTAGATCAGCTGTTCTCTGTGTGAATATATAGTGCTTCTGTTCATTATCTGATCATAACTCCAGTATCAGTGTAATATTCCTCCAGTGTAGATCAGCTGTTCTCTGTGTGAATATATAGTGCTTCTGTTCATTATCTGATCATAACTCCAGTATCAGTGTAATATTCCTCCAGTGTAGATCAGCTGTTCTCTGTGTGAATATATAGTGCTTCTGTTCATTATCTGATCATAACTCCAGTATCAGTGTAATATTCCTCAGTGTAGATCAGCTGTTCTCTGTGTGAATATATAGTGCTTCTGTTCATTATCTGATCATAACTCCAGTATCAGTGTAATAATTCCTCCAGTGTAGATCAGCTGTTCTCTGTGTGAATATATAGTGCTTCTGCTCATTATCTGATCATAACTCCAGTATCAGTGTAATATTCCTCCAGTGTAGATCAGCTGTTCTCTGTGTGAATATATAGCGCTTCTGCTCATTATCTGATCATAACTCCAGTATCAGTGTAATATTCCTCCAGTGTAGATCAGCTGTTCTCTGTGTGAATATATAGTGCTTCTGTTCATTATCTGATCATAACTCCAGTATCAGTGTAATATTCCTCAGTGTAGATCAGCTGTTCTCTGTGTGAATATATAGTGCTTCTGTTCATTATCTGATCATAACTCCAGTATCAGTGTAATATTCCTCCAGTGTAGATCAGCTGTTCTCTGTGTGAATATATAGTGCTTCTGTTCATTATCTGATCATAACTCCAGTATCAGTGTAATATTCCTCAGTGTAGATCAGCTGTTCTCTGTGTGAATATATAGTGCTTCTGCTCATTATCTGATCATAACTCCAGTATCAGTGTAATATTCCTCAGTGTAGATCAGCTGTTCTCTGTGTGAATATATAGTGCTTCTGTTCATTATCTGATCATAACTCCAGTATCAGTGTAATATTCCTCAGTGTAGATCAGCTGTTCTCTGTGTGAATATATAGTGCTTCTGTTCATTATCTGATCATAACTCCAGTATCAGTGTAATATTCCTCCAGTGTAGATCGGCTGTTCTCTGTGTGAATATATAGCGCTTCTGTTCATTATCTGATCATAACTCCAGTATCAGTGTAATATTCCTCAGTGTAGATCAGCTGTTCTCTGTGTGAACATATAGTGCTTCTGCTCATTATCTGATCATAACTCCAGTATCAGTGTAATATTCCTCCAGTGTAGATCAGCTGTTCTCTGTGTGAATATATAGTGCTTCTGTTTATTATCTGATCATAACTCCAGTATCAGTGTAATATTCCTCAGTGTAGATCAGCTGTTCTCTGTGTGAACATATAGTGCTTCTGCTCATTATCTGATCATAACTCCAGTATCAGTGTAATATTCCTCCAGTGTAGATCAGCTGTTCTCTGTGTGAATATATAGCGCTTCTGTTCATTATCTGATCATAACTCCAGTATCAGTGTAATATTCCTCCAGTGTAGATCAGCTGTTCTCTGTGTGAATATATAGCGCTTCTGTTCATTATCTGATCATAACTCCAGTATCAGTGTAATATTCCTCAGTGTAGATCAGCTGTTCTCTGTGTGACATATAGTGCTTCTGCTCATTATCTGATCATAACTCCAGTATCAGTGTAATATTCCTCCAGTGTAGATCAGCTGTTCTCTGTGTGAATATATAGTGCTTCTGTTTATTATCTGATCATAACTCCAGTATCAGTGTAATATTCCTCAGTGTAGATCAGCTGTTCTCTGTGTGAATATATAGTGCTTCTGCTCATTATCTGATCATAACTCCAGTATCAGTGTAATATTCCTCCAGTGTAGATCAGCTGTTCTCTGTGTGAATATAGTGCTTCTGCTCATTATCTGATCATAACTCCAGTATCAGTGTAATATTCCTCCAGTGTAGATCAGCTGTTCTCTGTGTGAATATATAGTGCTTCTGTTTATTATCTGATCATAACTCCAGTATCAGTGTAATATTCCTCAGTGTAGATCAGCTGTTCTCTGTGTGAATATATAGTGCTTCTGTTCATTATCTGATCATAACTCCAGTATCAGTGTAATATTCCTCCAGTGTAGATCAGCTGTTCTCTGTGTGAATATATAGTGCTTCTGCTCATTATCTGATCATAACTCCAGTATCAGTGTAATATTCCTCCAGTGTAGATCAGCTGTTCTCTGTGTGAATATATAGTGCTTCTGTTCATTATCTGATCATAACTCCAGTATCAGTGTAATATTCCTCAGTGTAGATCAGCTGTTCTCTGTGTAAATATATAGTGCTTCTGTTCATTATCTGATCATAACTCCAGTATCAGTGTAATATTCCTCCAGTGTAGATCAGCTGTTCTCTGTGTGAATATATAGTGCTTCTGTTCATTATCTGATCATAACTCCAGTATCAGTGTAATATTCCTCCAGTGTAGATCAGCTGTTCTCTGTGTGAATATATAGTGCTTCTGCTCATTATCTGATCATAACTCCAGTATCAGTGTAATATTCCTCCAGTGTAGATCAGCTGTTCTCTGTGTGAAATATATAGCGCTTCTGTTTATTATCTGATCATAACTCCAGTATCAGTGTAATATTCCTCCAGTGTAGATCAGCTGTTCTCAGTGTGAATATATAGTGCTTCTGCTCATTATCTGATCATAACTCCAGTATCAGTGTAATATTCCTCCAGTGTAGATCAGCTGTTCTCTGTGTGAATATATAGCGCTTCTGTTTATTATCTGATCATAACTCCAGTATCAGTGTAATATTCCTCAGTGTAGATCAGCTGTTCTCTGTGTGAATATATAGCGCTTCTGTTCATTATCTGATCATAACTCCAGTATCAGTGTAATATTCCTCCAGTGTAGATCAGCTGTTCTCTGTGTGAATATATAGTGCTTCTGTTTATTATCTGATCATAACTCCAGTATCAGTGTAATATTCCTCAGTGTAGATCAGCTGTTCTCTGTGTGAATATATAGTGCTTCTGTTCATTATCTGATCATAACTCCAGTATCAGTGTAATATTCCTCAGTGTAGATCAGCTGTTCTCTGTGTGAATATATAGCGCTTCTGTTCATTATCTGATCATAACTCCAGTATCAGTGTAATATTCCTCCAGTGTAGATCAGCTGTTCTCTGTGTGAATATATAGTGCTTCTGCTCATTATCTGATCATAACTCCAGTATCAGTGTAATATTCCTCAGTGTAGATCAGCTGTTCTCTGTGTGAATATATAGTGCTTCTGCTCATTATCTGATCATAACTCCAGTATCAGTGTAATATTCCTCCAGTGTAGATCAGCTGTTCTCTGTGTAAATATATAGCGCTTCTGTTTATTATCTGATCATAACTCCAGTATCAGTGTAATATTCCTCAGTGTAGATCAGCTGTTCTCTGTGTGAATATATAGCGCTTCTGTTCATTATCTGATCATAACTCCAGTATCAGTGTAATATTCCTCCAGTGTAGATCAGCTGTTATCTGTGTGAATATATAGTGCTTCTGTTTTATTATCTGATCATAACTCCAGTATCAGTGTAATATTCCTCAGTGTAGATCAGCTGTTCTCTGTGTGAATATATAGTGCTTCTGTTCATTATCTGATCATAACTCCAGTATCAGTGTAATATTCCTCAGTGTAGATCAGCTGTTCTCTGTGTGAATATATAGCGCTTCTGTTCATTATCTGATCATAACTCCAGTATCAGTGTAATATTCCTCCAGTGTAGATCAGCTGTTCTCTGTGTGAATATATAGTGCTTCTGCTCATTATCTGATCATAACTCCAGTATCAGTGTAATATTCCTCAGTGTAGATCAGCTGTTCTCTGTGTGAATATATAGTGCTTCTGCTCATTATCTGATCATAACTCCAGTATCAGTGTAATATTCCTCAGTGTAGATCAGCTGTTCTCTGTGTGAATATATAGTGCTTCTGCTCATTATCTGATCATAACTCCAGTATCAGTGTAATATTCCTCCAGTGTAGATCAGCTGTTCTCTGTGTAAATATATAGCGCTTCTGTTTATTATCTGATCATAACTCCAGTATCAGTGTAATATTCCTCAGTGTAGATCAGCTGTTCTCTGTGTGAATATATAGCGCTTCTGTTCATTATCTGATCATAACTCCAGTATCAGTGTAATATTCCTCCAGTGTAGATCAGCTGTTCTCTGTGTGAATATATAGTGCTTCTGTTTATTATCTGATCATAACTCCAGTATCAGTGTAATATTCCTCAGTGTAGATCAGCTGTTCTCTGTGTGAATATATAGTGCTTCTGTTCATTATCTGATCATAACTCCAGTATCAGTGTAATATTCCTCAGTGTAGATCAGCTGTTCTCTGTGTGAATATATAGTGCTTCTGCTCATTATCTGATCATAACTCCAGTATCAGTGTAATATTCCTCAGTGTAGATCAGCTGTTCTCTGTGTGAATATATAGTGCTTCTGCTCATTATCTGATCATAACTCCAGTATCAGTGTAATATTCCTCAGTGTAGATCAGCTGTTCTCTGTGTAAATATATAGCGCTTCTGTTTATTATCTGATCATAACTCCAGTATCAGTGTAATATTCCTCCAGTGTAGATCAGCTGTTCTCTGTGTGAATATATAGCGCTTCTGTTCATTATCTGATCATAACTCCAGTATCAGTGTAATATTCCTCCAGTGTAGATCAGCTGTTCTCTGTGTGAATATATAGTGCTTCTGCTCATTATCTGATCATAACTCCAGTATCAGTGTAATATTCCTCCAGTGTAGATCAGCTGT
This sequence comes from Gobiocypris rarus, assembly GCA_023029165.1. NCBI lineage: Eukaryota > Metazoa > Chordata > Actinopteri > Cypriniformes > Gobionidae > Gobiocypris > Gobiocypris rarus. The sequence continues at coordinate 40,415,417 of CM040927.1, read as the reverse complement.
TCTCTCTGTGAATATATAGCGCTTCTGTTCATTATCTGATCATAACTCCAGTATCAGTGTAATATTCCTCCAGTGTAGATCAGCTGTTCTCTGTGTGAATATATAGTGCTTCTGTTCATTATCTGATCATAACTCCAGTATCAGTGTAATATTCCTCCAGTGTAGATCAGCTGTTCTCTGTGTGAATATATAGTGCTTCTGTTCATTATCTGATCATAACTCCAGTATCAGTGTAATATTCCTCCAGTGTAGATCAGCTGTTCTCTGTGTGAATATATAGCGCTTCTGTTCATTATCTGATCATAACTCCAGTATCAGTGTAATATTCCTCAGTGTAGATCAGCTGTTCTCTGTGTGAATATATAGTGCTTCTGTTCATTATCTGATCATAACTCCAGTATCAGTGTAATATTCCTCCAGTGTAGATCAGCTGTTCTCTGTGTGAATATATAGTGCTTCTGTTCATTATCTGATCATAACTCCAGTATCAGTGTAATATTCCTCAGTGTAGATCAGCTGTTCTCTGTGTGAATATATAGTGCTTCTGTTCATTATCTGATCATAACTCCAGTATCAGTGTAATATTCCTCCAGTGTAGATCAGCTGTTCTCTGTGTGAATATATAGTGCTTTTGTTCATTATCTGATCATAACTCCAGTATCAGTGTAATATTCCTCCAGTGTAGATCAGCTGTTCTCTGTGTGAATATATAGTGCTTCTGTTCATTATCTGATCATAACTCCAGTATCAGTGTAATATTCCTCAGTGTAGATCAGCTGTTCTCTGTGTGAATATATAGTGCTTCTGTTCATTATCTGATCATAACTCCAGTATCAGTGTAATATTCCTCAGTGTAGATCAGCTGTTCTCTGTGTGAATATATAGTGCTTCTGTTCATTATCTGATCATAACTCCAGTATCAGTGTAATATTCCTCCAGTGTAGATCAGCTGTTCTCTGTGTGAATATATAGTGCTTCTGCTCATTATCTGATCATAACTCCAGTATCAGTGTAATATTCCTCCAGTGTAGATCAGCTGTTCTCTGTGTAAATATATAGCGCTTCTGTTATTATCTGATCATAACTCCAGTATCAGTGTAATATTCCTCCAGTGTAGATCAGCTGTTCTCTGTGTGAATATATAGTGCTTCTGTTTATTATCTGATCATAACTCCAGTATCAGTGTAATATTCCTCCAGTGTAGATCAGCTGTTCTCAGTGTGAATATATAGTGCTTCTGCTCATTATCTGATCATAACTCCAGTATCAGTGTAATATTCCTCCAGTGTAGATCAGCTGTTCTCTGTGTGAATATATAGTGCTTCTGTTCATTATCTGATCATAACTCCAGTATCAGTGTAATATTCCTCCAGTGTAGATCAGCTGTTCTCTGTGTAAATATATAGCTTCTGTTCATTATCTGATCATAACTCCAGTATCAGTGTAATATTCCTCAGTGTAGATCAGCTGTTCTCTGTGTGAATATATAGCGCTTCTGTTCATTATCTGATCATAACTCCAGTATCAGTGTAATATTCCTCCAGTGTAGATCAGCTGTTCTCTGTGTAAATATATAGCGCTTCTGTTTATTATCTGATCATAACTCCAGTATCAGTGTAATATTCCTCAGTGTAGATCAGCTGTTCTCTGTGTGAATATATAGTGCTTCTGTTCATTATCTGATCATAACTCCAGTATCAGTGTAATATTCCTCAGTGTAGATCAGCTGTTCTCTGTGTGAATATATAGTGCTTCTGTTCATTATCTGATCATAACTCCAGTATCAGTGTAATATTCCTCCAGTGTAGATCAGCTGTTCTCTGTGTGAATATATAGCGCTTCTGCTCATTATCTGATCATAACTCCAGTATCAGTGTAATATTCCTCAGTGTAGATCAGCTGTTCTCTGTGTGAATATATAGCGCTTCTGTTCATTATCTGATCATAACTCCAGTATCAGTGTAATATTCCTCCAGTGTAGATCAGCTGTTCTCTGTGTGAATATATAGCGCTTCTGTTCATTATCTGATCATAACTCCAGTATCAGTGTAATATTCCTCAGTGTAGATCAGCTGTTCTCTGTGTGAATATATAGTGCTTCTGTTCATTATCTGATCATAACTCCAGTATCAGTGTAATATTCCTCCAGTGTAGATCAGCTGTTCTCTGTGTGAATATATAGCGCTTCTGTTCATTATCTGATCATAACTCCAGTATCAGTGTAATATTCCTCCAGTGTAGATCAGCTGTTCTCTGTGTGAATATATAGTGCTTCTGTTCATTATCTGATCATAACTCCAGTATCAGTGTAATATTCCTCAGTGTAGATCAGCTGTTCTCTGTGTGAATATATAGTGCTTCTGTTCATTATCTGATCATAACTCCAGTATCAGTGTAATATTCCTCAGTGTAGATCAGCTGTTCTCTGTGTGAATATATAGCGCTTCTGTTCATTATCTGATCATAACTCCAGTATCAGTGTAATATTCCTCCAGTGTAGATCAGCTGTTCTCTGTGTGAATATATAGCGCTTCTGTTCATTATCTGATCATAACTCCAGTATCAGTGTAATATTCCTCCAGTGTAGATCAGCTGTTCTCTGTGTGAATATATAGCGCTTCTGTTCATTATCTGATCATAACTCCAGTATCAGTGTAATATTCCTCAGTGTAGATCAGCTGTTCTCTGTGTGAATATATAGTGCTTCTGTTCATTATCTGATCATAACTCCAGTATCAGTGTAATATTCCTCAGTGTAGATCAGCTGTTCTCTGTGTGAATATATAGTGCTTCTGTTCATTATCTGATCATAACTCCAGTATCAGTGTAATATTCCTCAGTGTAGATCAGCTGTTCTCTGTGTGAATATATAGTGCTTCTGTTCATTATCTGATCATAACTCCAGTATCAGTGTAATATTCCTCCAGTGTAGATCAGCTGTTCTCTGTGTAAATATATAGCGCTTCTGTTCATTATCTGATCATAACTCCAGTATCAGTGTAATATTCCTCAGTGTAGATCAGCTGTTCTCTGTGTGAATATATAGTGCTTCTGTTCATTATCTGATCATAACTCCAGTATCAGTGTAATATTCCTCAGTGTAGATCAGCTGTTCTCTGTGTGAATATATAGTGCTTCTGTTCATTATCTGATCATAACTCCAGTATCAGTGTAATATTCCTCCAGTGTAGATCAGCTGTTCTCTGTGTGAATATATATCGCTTCTGCTCATTATCTGATCATAACTCCAGTATCAGTGTAATATTCCTCAGTGTAGATCAGCTGTTCTCTGTGTGAATATATAGCGCTTCTGTTCATTATCTGATCATAACTCCAGTATCAGTGTAATATTCCTCCAGTGTAGATCAGCTGTTCTCTGTGTGAATATATAGTGCTTCTGTTCATTATCTGATCATAACTCCAGTATCAGTGTAATATTCCTCCAGTGTAGATCAGCTGTTCTCTGTGTGAATATATAGTGCTTCTGCTCATTATCTGATCATAACTCCAGTATCAGTGTAATATTCCTCCAGTGTAGATCAGCTGTTCTCTGTGTGAATATATAGCGCTTCTGTTCATTATCTGATCATAACTCCAGTATCAGTGTAATATTCCTCCAGTGTAGATCAGCTGTTCTCTGTGTGAATATATAGCGCTTCTGTTCATTATCTGATCATAACTCCAGTATCAGTGTAATATTCCTCAGTGTAGATCAGCTGTTCTCTGTGTGAATATATGCTTCTGTTCATTATCTGATCATAACTCCAGTATCAGTGTAATATTCCTCAGTGTAGATCAGCTGTTCTCTGTGTGAATATATAGTGCTTCTGTTCATTATCTGATCATAACTCCAGTATCAGTGTAATATTCCTCAGTGTAGATCAGCTGTTCTCTGTGTGAATATATAGTGCTTCTGTTCATTATCTGATCATAACTCCAGTATCAGTGTAATATTCCTCCAGTGTAGATCAGCTGTTCTCTGTGTAAATATATAGCTTCTGTTCATTATCTGATCATAACTCCAGTATCAGTGTAATATTCCTCAGTGTAGATCAGCTGTTCTCTGTGTAAATATATAGCGCTTCTGTTCATTATCTGATCATAACTCCAGTATCAGTGTAATATTCCTCCAGTGTAGATCAGCTGTTCTCTGTGTGAATATATAGTGCTTCTGTTCATTATCTGATCATAACTCCAGTATCAGTGTAATATTCCTCCAGTGTAGATCAGCTGTTCTCTGTGTGAATATATAGTGCTTCTGTTCATTATCTGATCATAACTCCAGTATCAGTGTAATATTCCTCCAGTGTAGATCAGCTGTTCTCTGTGTGAATATATAGTGCTTCTGTTCATTATCTGATCATAACTCCAGTATCAGTGTAATATTCCTCCAGTGTAGATCAGCTGTTCTCTGTGTGAATATATAGCGCTTCTGTTCATTATCTGATCATAACTCCAGTATCAGTGTAATATTCCTCCAGTGTAGATCAGCTGTTCTCTGTGTAAATATATAGCTTCTGTTCATTATCTGATCATAACTCCAGTATCAGTGTAATATTCCTCAGTGTAGATCAGCTGTTCTCTGTGTGAATATATAGCGCTTCTGTTCATTATCTGATCATAACTCCAGTATCAGTGTAATATTCCTCAGTGTAGATCAGCTGTTCTCAGTGTGAATATATAGTGCTTCTTTTCATTATCTGATCATAACTCCAGTACTCCAGTATCAGTGTAATATTCCTCAGTGTAGATCAGCTGTTCTCTGTGTGAATATATAGAGCTTCTGTTCTTTATCTGATCATAACTCCAGTATCAGTGTAATATTCCTCAGTGTAGATCAGCTGTTCTCTGTGTGAATATATAGTGCTTCTGTTCATTATCTGATCATAACTCCAGTATCAGTGTAATATTCCTCCAGTGTAGATCAGCTGTTCTCTGTGTGAATATATAGTGCTTCTGTTCATTATCTGATCATAACTCCAGTATCAGTGTAATATTCCTCCAGTGTAGATCAGCTGTTCTCTGTGTGAATATATAGTGCTTCTGTTCATTATCTGATCATAACTCCAGTATCAGTGTAATATTCCTCCAGTGTAGATCAGCTGTTCTCTGTGTGAATATATAGTGCTTCTGTTCATTATCTGATCATAACTCCAGTATCAGTGTAATATTCCTCAGTGTAGATCAGCTGTTCTCTGTGTGAATATATAGTGCTTCTGTTCATTATCTGATCATAACTCCAGTATCAGTGTAATATTCCTCAGTGTAGATCAGCTGTTCTCTGTGTGAATATATAGTGCTTCTGTTCATTATCTGATCATAACTCCAGTATCAGTGTAATATTCCTCCAGTGTAGATCAGCTGTTCTCTGTGTGAATATATAGTGCTTCTGTTCATTATCTGATCATAACTCCAGTATCAGTGTAATATTCCTCCAGTGTAGATCAGCTGTTCTCTGTGTGAATATATAGTGCTTCTGTTCATTATCTGATCATAACTCCAGTATCAGTGTAATATTCCTCCAGTGTAGATCAGCTGTTCTCTGTGTGAATATATAGTGCTTCTGTTCATTATCTGATCATAACTCCAGTATCAGTGTAATATTCCTCCAGTGTAGATCAGCTGTTCTCTGTGTGAATATATAGCGCTTCTGTTCATTATCTGATCATAACTCCAGTATCAGTGTAATATTCCTCCAGTGTAGATCAGCTGTTCTCTGTGTGAATATATAGCGCTTCTGTTCATTATCTGATCATAACTCCAGTATCAGTGTAATATTCCTCCAGTGTAGATCGGCTGTTCTCTGTGTGAATATATAGTGCTTCTGTTCATTATCTGATCATAACTCCAGTATCAGTGTAATATTCCTCAGTGTAGATCAGCTGTTCTCTGTGTGAATATATAGTGCTTCTGCTCATTATCTGATCATAACTCCAGTATCAGTGTAATATTCCTCCAGTGTAGATCAGCTGTTCTCTGTGTGAATATATAGTGCTTCTGTTCATTATCTGATCATAACTCCAGTATCAGTGTAATATTCCTCCAGTGTAGATCAGCTGTTCTCTGTGTGAATATATAGTGCTTCTGTTCATTATCTGATCATAACTCCAGTATCAGTGTAATATTCCTCCAGTGTAGATCAGCTGTTCTCTGTGTGAATATATAGTGCTTCTGTTCATTATCTGATCATAACTCCAGTATCAGTGTAATATTCCTCCAGTGTAGATCAGCTGTTCTCTGTGTGAATATATAGTGCTTCTGTTCATTATCTGATCATAACTCCAGTATCAGTGTAATATTCCTCAGTGTAGATCAGCTGTTCTCTGTGTGAATAAATCATTCTAATATGAAACATGTATGATTATGATCAGTGTTGAAAACAGTCGTGCTGCGCTCTACGTGGACTAAGGAAGTGTTGAATGTTGTCATTTCAGAGCCGAACTGTGTTTTATTTGGATCTGTTGGTGAGAGAGCTGGACTCAGTCTCGTTGACCCCGTTGACCTTTGCCCCTCTCCACTTGGCGGAGCTCATCGCTCATGACCTGATGCAGAGCAGGAGTCAGTCCGACCTCTACCGCCTCAGGTATCACCGCTTCAGTCACATGACATTAGACTCACAGCTAGATACGACATCACATCCTCTCCTCTCTCAGAATCATCAGGAGCTGCGGTGATCTGGGATTCGAGTCTCCGTATGCCGAGCGGCTTCTGAGCTTCACGCGCGTTCCTGAGGATGAGCACATGTGGTGTGTGATTCTCTAATCAGGTTTGGTCTTTATCGGGCGCTTCGGGGTGTTTAATTCAGCGTTATTTCATTTCAGGAGTCGCAGAGCCGTCATGACTCAGAGCGAGGTCAGTTTCTCACTGCACAGTTTGAGTCATGTGACTGTTTAATGTCAAACTAACACACTGAACCCCGCCAGACGCCGTCTGCTGAAGGAGATCCGTGTGGAAGGACACTAGCCGATCGCTGGCTGGCGAAGGCCGACGTGTGTCTCAGTATGAACCTGTTTGAGCCTGCTAAAGTCCTGCTGGATCACACACACCTGATGGCCGAGGTGAGCGAGGACAGACACACATGATGGGCAGCCAAGGCCCATTGATGCATGTGGGGATCACTGTTTGATCGGACCACACGGGCCAGCCTTCGCTCCACACGTGCATCAATGAGCCTGAGCCGCCCATGACCCTGTGGCCGGTTCTCCACTGTTCCTTCCTTGGAGCACTTTTGATAGATCCTGACCACTGCAGACCGGGAACACCCCACAAGAGCTGCAGTTTTGGAGATGCTCTGACCCAGTCGTCTAGCCATCACAATCTGGCCCTTGTCAAACTCGCTCAAATCCTTACGCTTGCCAATTTTTCCTGCTTCTAACACATCAACTCTGAGGACAAAATGTTCACTTGCTGCCTAATATATCCCCCCCACTAACAGGTGATGAGGAGACGATCAGGTGGTGTGTTCAAGTCATGTCTTAAAGATCGTATTTACGAGTTGAACGCACATGAACACCACCACGAAGTCTTAAATACGAGTGGGAAGCTCGGGATTTTCCTTAAGCCCTGATCTGTACGAGTTGGGGGCGTGTCAGAGAGAAACATGGCGGGATGCAACGTCTGTAGTTGAATATAACAGTGACACCGTCAGGCTTTGTCGTTTACAACAAAGTAAGCTAGCATTTTAATATAACAATCAGCCTAATGTATAACGATACAGTGGCTTCATTGATGAATTAAAAATCGTAAAAGATTAAAACTCACCTGATTGATTCTTTGTTCTTCATTTTCTATAAGCAGAGTAAACTAACTTTAACACAGTTCAGGGAAGAAAGAGGCGGGAACCGTTGAACATTTAAAAGACACATAATAAAGCATAAAGTCCATGCCTCGTCCTCCACTGGTGTCTCTCGTCCCTATATCCCTCGGCGCTCCCTCCGGACTCGACCCGGTGTGCCTCGCAGGTGACACTCATTCTCAATCACACACCGGTCTCGCTCGCTCCTCCCACGTCTCTCGCTCTCCCACCTCGTCACACAAACCTTGCTGTATTTTCGTGAAATTCATTAAAAGAAGGTACACCGCCATCTTGCTCCGACCAAAGAGACTCGAACACGACTTCTCACCTCATAAATACGAACATCCCATAATGTTATGCCTGATCAGTGTATAGTGAAGTGTAATTTATTCCTGATTATGATTATTATCAGTGTTGAAAACACTGATGCATGTTATTCCTCAGGATTCTTTGATGAGTAGAGAGTTCAAAAGAACAGCATTTATTAGAAATAGAATCTTTTGTAACATTATAAATGTCACTTTTGATCAGTTTAATGCGTCCTTGTCTTCCTTTATTTCTTTCAAAAAATAAATCTTACTGACCCCAAATGAAATTAAATGCATTTTAGCAGTAAGTGTCCTTTTTATGGTCTCTTCAGTCAGTCAGTCAGTCGGTATAACGATGCACATTATTATGTGTGTTTCAGGAACTTGGTGATCAGATATCATTGGCCAAGAGTTTACACCTCCTGGCTGTTCTGGCCAATCAGGAGCAGCGATACGGCGAGGCTCTTGCTCTGTGTCAGCGAGCTCAGGAGATCGGAGGAGACGAGGAGTTCTGCTTCCTGCTCGTCCAGACGCTGCTGACCGCTGTGGCGGGACAGGAAGGACAGGACGCGCATCATCAGGTGCAGAATGATTGACAGACGCTCATGTATAACAGTGATTGACACACAACAGATGTCATTTATTTGACTATTTCAGAAACAATATCTTATTATTATTAATGTTAAAAAAAGTTGTGCTGCTTCATATTTTACTGGAAACGGTGATATATTTGATTCCTCAGGATTCTTTGATGAATAGAGAGTTCAAAAGAACAGCATTTATTAGAAATAGAATATTTTGTAACATTATAAATGTCACTTTTGATCAATTTAATGCATCCTTGATGAATAAAATATTAATTCATTTATAAATAAATATATAAAAATATAATGTGTGTGTGTATATATATATATATATGTGTGTGTGTGTGTGTTATTATATATATATATATATATTCATTTATTTATTGATGAATAAATATTTAAAAAAAAAAATATATATATATATATATATATATATATATATATATATATATATATATATATATATATATATATATATATATATATATATATATATATATATATATATATATTCATTTATTTATTTATGAATATATATAAAAATAAATAAATAAATATATATATATTATATATATATATATATATATATATATAATAACACACACACACACACACATCTCATATATAATGGCATAATGGCGCTGTGTGTGCAGGTGTGTGAGATCACAGAACAGGCCAGCAGAACCATGCGAGCGGTCCTAGAGCAGAGGCAGAGCCGAGCTTCGGTCCTCCGCTTCTTCATGGCATCGCTGGACACCAGGTGTGCTCACTCACAGATGATGCTCAGTGCTTCATAATCAGAGCTGACACTCACTCCTCTGTATGTGTGTGTGTGTGAAGTGGGGCCGTTTTACAGCAGCGTTTGCTGTGTCCCGCCGCTCCGCTCCGCTGTCTGACCGATCCGGAGGTGCAGGTGCTGACCTCAGTGTGTGACACGCTCAAACACACTGCCTCTGAACTACTGCAGCTGGGATACAGGACACACGCCGCAGACGCCATGCTAGAACACGCCAACACACTGAGGTGCGACACGGGACCGCACACGCAAACACACACACTTCACTAACACTCGATTTGGGAAGGTGTTTGGGAAGATGCTTTATCTGCTCACCATTCCTCATGAATGATGTGTGTGTGTGTGTGTGTGAGTGAGTGAGTGAGTGAGTGTGTGAGTGTGTGAGTGAGTGAGTGAGTGAGTGAGTGAGTGAGTGAGTGAGTGTGTGCGGTGAGTGAGTGAGTGTGTGAGTGTGTGAGTGAGTGTGAGTGTGTGAGTGAGTGGTGAGTGGTGGTGAGTGAGTGAGTGAGTGAGTGAGTGAGTGAGTGAGTGTGTGAGTGTGTGAGTGAGTGTGTGAGTGAGTGAGTGAGTGAGTGAGTGTGTGAGTGTGTGAGTGAGTGTGTGAGTGAGGTGAGTGAGTGAGTGAGGTGGTGAGTGTGTGAGTGTGTGAGTGTGTGAGTGAGTGAGTGAGTGTGTGTGTGAGTGGTGAGTGAGTGTGTGGTGAGTGAGTGAGTGGGTGAGTGAGTGTGTGAGTGTGTGAGTGGTGGTGGTGAGTGGTGAGTGAGTGAGTGAGTGGTGAGTGTGTGTGAGTGTGTGGTGAGTGAGTGGGTGGTGGTGGTGGTGGAGTGTGTGAGTGTGTGAGTGTGTGAGTGAGTGTGTGGTGGTGAGTGGTGAGTGAGTGGTGAGTGAGTGAGTGAGTGAGTGGTGAGTGAGTGGTGAGTGTGTGTGAGTGTGTGAGTGAGTGTGTGAGTGTGGTGAGTGAGTGGTGAGTGTGAGTGTGTGGTGGAGTGTGTGAGTGTGTGAGTGAGTGAGTGTGTGTGAGTGTGTGAGTGAGTGTGTGAGTGTGTGGTGGGTGAGGTGGGTGAGTGAGTGTGGTGGTGGGTGAGTGGTGAGTGAGTGAGTGAGTGTGTGAGTGTGTGAGTGTGTGGTGGTGAGGTGAGTGGGTGGTGAGTGTGTGAGTGTGTGAGTGAGTGGTGAGTGAGTGTGTGAGTGTGTGGTGGGTGTGTGAGTGTGTGAGTGGTGAGTGAGTGAGTGAGTGTGGTGAGTGGTGGTGAGTGTGGTGAGTGGTGTGTGAGTGTGTGAGTGAGTGTGTGAGTGGTGGGTGAGTGAGTGTGTGAGTGTGTGAGTGAGTGGTGGTGAGTGTGTGAGTGTGTGAGTGGTGTGTGAGTGGTGGTGAGTGTGTGAGTGTGTGAGTGAGTGTGTGGTGAGTGAGTGAGTGAGTGAGTGAGTGAGTGTGTGGTGTGTGAGTGAGTGTGTGGTGGTGAGTGAGTGTGTGAGTGTGTGAGTGAGTGTGTGAGTGAGTGGTGAGTGAGTGAGTGGTGAGTGAGTGTGTGAGTGTGTGAGTGTGTGGTGGTGGTGAGTGTGTGTGAGTGAGTGGTGAGTGTGTGTGTGAGTGGTGAGTGAGTGTGTGAGTGAGTGAGTGTGTGAGTGTGTGAGGTGGTGGTGGTGAGTGGTGGGTGAGTGGGTGAGGTGTGAGTGTGTGAGTGTGTGAGTGGTGGTGGTGAGTGAGTGGTGAGTGAGTGTGTGTGAGTGTGTGTGGTGAGTGAGTGGTGTGTGAGTGTGTGAGTGGTGAGTGGTGGTGGTGAGTGGTGAGTGGTGAGTGGTGAGTGAGTGGTGAGTGAGTGTGTGAGTGGTGTGTGAGTGTGTGGTGAGTGAGTGAGTGAGTGAGTGGTGAGTGAGTGAGTGTGTGAGTGTGTGAGTGTGTGAGTGAGTGGTGAGTGTGTGTGTGGGTGGTGGTGAGTGAGTGTGTGTGTGAGTGGTGAGTGAGTGTGTGAGTGAGTGAGTGTGTGAGTGTGTGAGTGGTGGTGGTGAGTGGTGGTGAGTGAGTGGTGAGTGAGTGGTGAGTGTGTGAGTGTGTGAGTGAGTGGTGAGTGGGTGTGTGAGTGTGTGGTGAGTGAGTGTGTGGTGTGTGTGAGTGTGGTGAGTGAGTGTGTGAGTGTGTGAGTGGTGGTGAGTGAGTGAGTGGTGAGTGTGTGAGTGTGTGAGTGGTGGTGAGTGAGTGGTGAGTGTGTGAGTGTGTGAGTGAGTGGTGAGTGAGTGTGGTGGGTGAGTGGTGAGTGTGTGTGAGTGGTGGTGGTGGTGAGTGAGTGTGTGAGTGTGTGAGTGAGTGAGTGTGTGAGTGTGTGAGTGGTGAGTGAGTGAGTGGTGAGTGTGTGTGTGAGTGAGTGAGTGTGTGTGTGTGTGTGTGTGTGTGTGTGTGTGTGTGTGTGTGTGTGTGTGTGTGTGTGTGTGTGTGTGTGAGTGTGTGTGTGGTGAGTGGGTGGTGAGTGTGAGTGAGTGGTGGTGAGTGAGTGTGTGAGTGTGTGGTGGTGAGTGAGTGTGTGAGTGTGTGAGTGAGTGAGTGAGTGAGTGAGTGGGTGAGTGGTGAGTGTGAGTGTGTGAGTGGGTGGTGAGTGTGTGAGTGTGTGGTGGTGGTGAGTGAGTGGTGGTGAGTGAGTGAGTGGTGAGTGAGTGTGTGAGTGTGTGAGTGAGTGAGTGAGTGAGTGAGTGAGTGAGTGGTGAGTGGTGAGTGTGTGAGTGTGTGAGTGGTGGGTGAGTGAGTGTGAGTGAGTGGTGGTGAGTGTGTGAGTGGTGAGTGAGTGGTGAGTGTGTGAGTGAGTGAGTGTGTGTGTGTGTGTGTGTGTGTGTGTGTGTGTGTGTGTGTGTGAGTGGTGAGTGTGTGGGTGAGTGGTGGGTGAGTGTGGTGAGTGGTGGTGAGTGAGTGGTGAGTGAGTGAGTGAGTGAGTGTGTGAGTGGTGATTGGTGAGTGTGTGTGTGTGTGTGTGTGTGTGTGTGTGTGTGTGTGTGTGTGAGTGGTGAGTGGTGGTGAGTGGTGGTGGTGGTGGGTGTGTGAGTGTGTGGTGGTGGTGGTGGTGGTGTGTGAGTGGTGGTGAGTGGTGTGTGTGTGTGTGTGTGTGTGTGTGTGTGTGTGTGTGTGTGTGTGTGTGTGTGTGTGTGTGATGGGTAGGTTTAGGGGCAGTGTGGGGATAGAAAATACGGTTTTGGTATAAAATGCATTCGCCTATGGAGATGTCCCATAAACATGTGTGTGTGTGTGTGTGTGTGTGTGTGTGTGTGTGTGTGTGTGTGTGTGTGTGTGTGTGTGTTGTGTGTGTGTGTGTGTGTGTGTGTGTGTGTGAGTGTGTGAGAGAGTGTGAGAGAGTGTGTGAGTGTGTGGGTGAGTGAGTCTTTGTGTGTGTGTGTGTGTGTGTGTGTGTGTGTGTGTGTGTGTGTGTGTGTGTGTCTGTTGTCTGTGTGTGTGTGTGTGTGTGTGTGTGTGTGTGTGTGTGTGTGTGTGTGTGAGAGCGAGAGTGTGTGTGAGTGTGTGGGTGAGTGAGTCTTTGTGTGTGTGTGTGTGTGTGTGTTGTCTGTTGTTGTTTTTGTCTGTTGTTGTCTGTTGTTGTTGTTGTTGTTGTTGTTTGTTGTTGTTTTTTGTCTGTTGTTGTTGTCTGTTGTTGTTTTGTTGTTGTCTGTTGTTGTTGTTTGTTGTCTGTTGTTGTTGTTGTTTGTTGTTGTTGTTGTTTTTTGTTGTTGTTGTCTGTTGTTGTTTTGTTGTTGTCTGTTGTTGTTGTTGTTGTTGTCTGTTGTTTGTTGTTGTTGTTGTTGTCTGTTGTTGTTGTTTGTTGTTTTTTGTTGTTGTTGTTGTTGTCTGTTGTTGTTTTTGTCTGTTGTTGTTGTTGTCTGTTGTTGTTGTTGTTGTCTGTTGTTGTTGTTGTTGTCTGCTGTTATTTATTTGTCTATTTATTTGTTGTTGTTGTTGTTGTTGTTATCTGTTGTTATTTATTTATCTGTTATTTGTTATTTGTTGTCTGTTGTTTATTTGTTGTTGTTGTTGTTATCTGTTATGTTATTTATTGTTGTTGTTGTTGTTATTTATTTGTTGTTGTTGTTGTTGTTGTTGTCTGTTGTTGTTGTTGTTGTTGTTGTTGTTGTCTGTTGTTGTTGTTGTCTGTTGTTGTTGTTGTTGTTGTTGTTGTTGTTGTTGTCCATCTGTAGGTCTGTGGCCTGTTGCACAAAGCTGGTTTCAGTTGCTACCCAGGTAAGTTTGAGATTAGTTTGAGCAAACTCTGGTTTTTCGGGCTCAAGAAGGTGGATTGGTTTTTAGCAGTGTTAATCACCATGGTAACTTACACTACACAGCTAACCTGCTTTATTCTGGAGTTAGAGATCACAAACTCAAACTGGACCAATCAGCTGCAAGTAAAACTCACACCACCTGTATCTCTCAAATTAAAGTAGTTTATAGTAAAAACATTAGAGACAAAATCCTCATATTTTGGTGCAAATTATTTATTATATTTATAATATATGAATTATAATTACTTTTAATTCACATAATATATTCATATAATTATATTATATTGACAAGTAGCCAAATATTAATATAAATATAATATAAAAAATTCTTTTAAACAACGTGTATTTATTTGAGCTCTTTGTGAACCTATAATTATTAGGCATATTTCTTTGATTCACATCATGCATTGATATAGTCAGATATTCTTTCAGCTGCCTTCTTAAATTGACGCTGCAGCACAAGTGTTTATTCCTGCTTTAAACACATTTAATTTCATGATAATTTTCAGAACGATCTCTCAATCTTCAGAAGAGAAGTGAATCAAACACACACTGTGATTGGCTGTTTTCCGCATGTGTCTCGCTTTCAGGTGCACGCGCTTCAGTGTTAATCACAAACTCTGGATTAAACCTGAGTTGACAGAGAAAGTTTATACCAAGCTTTGAGAAACAATTGAACTTGATCTAAACCAGGTTGGATTTATCTGGATTTGTCAACTCTGAACCTACTCTGAAACTCAGAGTTTGTTCAGCTAGCTTTGTGCAACAGGCCTCTGATGTTTGTCTTTGATGTTTTCTTCCAGACTCCTGGCTGTCCGTGCTGTGAGGTCAGAAGAGAAACAGCGCCACCTTCTGCATGCCCTCGCCCTCATGAAGATGGCCGTGTGTGTTCAGGAGGAAGTCGTCGCTGATGTCCTGAATGTTCTTCCGCCTCATGAGGTACGGGATGTTGTGTGTGTGTGTGTGTGTGTGTGCAGCCATCATCAGAAGCACGACGCATGAATCTCCTCCACACCTCTGATAATCCCATTTGTTACTCGATTACCTCTCCTAATGTAAACTCTAAAGGACACAACACGTGAGCTTTCCTTCAAGGGGTACAAACGCGATTAGCACACGGGGAAATGTGATTTGTTTGAGCTCGCTGTGACGCGACCCGATCGTTTTCTCGCCCCCATCGGGCTTAACATGCCGAACAGCACACCGGCTCATCCGAGCGCCACGCTAATTCATTTTGCCTCACGCTGCATTATGGATTTTCATTTTCTCAAGCGGATGATCTCATTACGAAGCTCTCTGGGTGCTCATATTTATGGAAAGAGGCCGATGGACGTGTTGACCAAATGAGCAAATCTGAATGGCTAAAGTCATTCGACTCTTGTGTCTTTTGCTTTAGAGGAAAATTTTAAATCCCGCCGTCATTTATTCACCTTCCAAACCTGAACAGTCGAGATTTAGATATTTGTTACATTGTATATGTTTCATGATTACTATTAATTATGTAACCATTGAATCAGAGTCCAGAAAAATTAAAACAACTCTTCTAGACGTCCCGTTGTGTTCCACAGAAGAGCGAACTTCAGGTTCGAATGACATGAGGGCGAGTAAATTATGTTTTTAAATCACAGATGCACACTGAAGCGCTGCATCCTTCTGTGGGATCCTGCATAAATCAGAAAGCATATTGTTTGCAGCTGATTGAACACCTGCATTGGCTTCATCACCAGAGTCTGACTGAAGTTTATTCTTCCATTTGATTGAGCCTCCACCTACAGCAGATGGTGCTGCCGCCCCAAAGACAATAAATCCAACAGAGCCCTCTCCGGAGAAATATATGACTATATGAGAATATCTGACTTTCCCATAGAAAGGGAAGAGAAAGACATGAGTGGCCCTTAAAGAAATATGCCTCAGTGATGCATGAGACAAGCCTGCCGTTGGTTTTGAGAATAGGAAATAATCTCCATTCTGATGATCACTAGAATTAAATACACCTTTGCACTTTATTTTCATCGCTGTAAATACACCTGTCAGATCTCATCAGGAAGATCTCTTTCTATATTTCACTGGAAACAACAGGACAAGACTGTGTGTGTGTTTGCTAGAGAGAAGAGAACTTGAGTACCCAGCAGGGATGCGGGATGCAGGGATAAAGGGGATGCAGAGATACAGGGATGCAGGAATAAAGGAATGCAGCGATATAGGAATGTGGGGATACAGGGGTGCAGATGCAGGGATACAGGGATGCAGGGATGAAGGGATCCAGGGGTACAGGGTGGCAGATGCAGGGATACAGGGATGCAAGGATACAGGGATGCGGGGTACGGGGATGAAGGGATGCAGGGGTACAGGGTGGCAGATGCAGGGATACAGGGATGCGGTATACAGGGATAAAGGGGATGCAGAGATACAGGAATGCAGCGATATAGGAATGTGGGGATACAGGGGTACAGATGCAGGGATACAGGGATGCAGGGATGAAGGGATCCAGGGGTGCAGATGCAGGGATACAGGGATGCAGGGATGAAGGGATCCAGGGGTACAGGGTGGCAGATGCAGGGATACAGGGATGCAAGGATACAGGGATGCGGGGTACGGGGATGAAGGGATGCAGGGGTACAGGGTGGCAGATGCAGGGATACAGGGATGCGGTATACAGGGATAAAGGGGATGCAGAGATACAGGAATGCAGCGATATAGGAATGTGGGGATACAGGGGTACAGATGCAGGGATACAGGGATGCAGGGATGAAGGGATCCAGGGGTGCAGGGTGGCAGATGCAGGGATACAGGGATGCAAGGATACAGGGATAAAGGATGCAGAGATGAAGGAATGCAGCGATATGGAATGTGGGGATACAGGGATGTGCTCAGATGCAGTGGATACAAGGGACTTTGCAGGGATGAAGGGATCCAGGGGTGCAGGGTGGCAGATGCAGGGATACAGGGATGCAAGGATACAGGGATAAAGGGGATGCAGAGATACAGGAATGCAGCGATATAGGAATGTGGGGATACAGGGGTACAGATGCAGGGATACAGGGATGCAGGGATGAAGGGATCCAGGGGTGCAGGGGTGCAGATGCAGGGATACAGGGATGCAGGGATGAAGGGATCCAGGGGTGCAGGGTGGCAGATGCAGGGATACAGGGATGCGGTATACAGGGATAAAGGGGATGCAGAGATACAGGGATGCAGCGATATAGGGATGTGGGGATACAGGGGTACAGGGATGCTGGGATATAAGGATGCAGGGATGCAGGGAAGCAGTGATATGGTGATGCAGGGATACAGGGATGTGCTCAGAAATGCAGTGGTAACACTAACAAGACTTTGCAACGAATGGGTGGAAACATAGGGTTTATAAAGACAGAGCTAAGCGTGAAGTGAAGCCCCAGTCTCAGTGATACTACAATAACACTGGCACTAAAACAGCTCTGAATACATCTCATGCAGCAGATTAATCCCAAAATATACAGCAATA
>CM040927.1:40388196-40390696 GCA_023029165.1 Gobiocypris rarus | reverse complement strand
GTGTTTGTGTGAGAGAGAGTGAGTGTGAGTGTGTGTTTGTGTGTGTGTGTGTGAGTAAGGGTTTTTGTGAGCGAGAGAGTGTGTGTGTGTGTGTGTGTGTGTGTGTGTGTGTGTGTGTGAGGGTGAGTGTGTGTTTGTTTGTGCGTGAGTGAGTGAGTGAGTGTGTGTGTGTGTGTGTGTGTGTGTGTGTGTGTGTGTGTGTGTGTGAGAGAGAGAGTGTGTGTGTGTGTGTGTGTGTGTGTGTGTGTGTGTGTGTGTGTGAGAGGATGAGTGTGTGTTTGTGTGAGAGAGTGTGTGTGAGTGTGCGTGAGAGTGCTTGAGAGTGAGTGTGTGAGGAGTGTGTGTGTGTGAGAGAGAGTGTGTGTGTGTGTGTGTGAGAGGATGAGTGTGTGTGTGTGTGTGTGTGTGAGGATGAGTGTGTGTGTGTGTGTGTGAGAGAGAGAGTGTGTGTGAGTGTGCGTGAGTGAGTGTGTGAGGAGTGTGTGTGTGTGTGTGTGTGTGTGTGTGTGTGTGTGTGTGTGTGTGTGTGTGTGTGTGTGTGTGTGTGTGTGTGTGTGTGTGTGTGTGTGTGTGTGTGTGTTGAGTGTGTGTGTGTGTGTGTGTGTGTGTGTGTGTGAGGGAGTGTGTGTGTGTGTGAGAGAGAGAAAGAGAGAGTCATAATTTCCTTATTCAAACACAGTAAATCAGATATTTATCAGAATGTTCAAGCTGCTCTTTTGCATATAATGACTGAGCTCAGAAAATGACAGAAAGCTGACAATAATAAAGAAGTGGCTTAGCAAACATGAACAAACATGAATAAATACTGTAACAAATGCATTGCTCATTGGACCGGATGCATTTACTGCCTTATTATAAAGTTATACTACTAAAGTCTCATAACAGAGGAACAGAGCCGGAGATAATCTTCTCCTTTCAGCTAGAATTTGCATTTCCACATATATTCAAAACTTTTCATGTTGATGTCAGAAACAAGACATGAGAGAACGAGTGGTGTGTTGGTGTGAAAGCGTGACTGCATGTGTGTTGATATGTTTATTGGTATGTGCTGATGAATATTGATGACAGCGCTGTGTGTGATCTCAGAGCGGCGTGTGCTGTGCTGACATGAGCTCCGTCCTGCGCTCCATCTGCTCCGGTGTGGCTGAGTCTCGGGTGTGTGCGCTGGTGAAGCTGCTCTCTGCACGGGGTCACAGACCCGCAGTGAGCCGAGAGCTCGGCCGTCTCTCTAAGGTACCGCTCTGACAGCCGGATAATGATCCCGCTCCGCTCACACTCCGGAGAACACTCCACAGTGTGCATGTCATTTCTGCCTGCAATATACAGTTGGCAGAGTTTTACTGTAAACATACGCTAGCAACACCTAACACTATTATAAAAAACACTTTTCATTAACTGAAACAATTTTAGTATATCAAATCTGTTTTTTTTTTACCTTTGTAATACCATTTCTGTTTCAATTCTGTTTAATTCTATTGCATTTTACACTGCTCTGTTCTTCATTTCTGTTTTTATTTTTAATTCTATTGCATTTTACAATGCTCTGCTCTCTATTTTTCTTTACAATTCTGTTTAATTCTTTTGCATTGCACACTGCTCTGTTCTCTATTTCTCTTTTCTATTTTTAATTCTATTGCATTTTATGCTTCTCCGTTTTCCATTTCTCTTTTCTATTTTGTTAATTCTACTGTATTTATTACTGCACTGTTCTCCATTTCTGTTTTCAATTCTGTTTAATTCTGTTTGCATTTTACACTGCTCTGTTCTCTATTTTTCTTTTCTATTGTTTAATTCTATTGCATTTTACACTGCTCTGTTCTCTATTTTTCTTTTCTATTGTTTAATTCTATTGCATTTTATGCTTCTCCGTTTTCCATTTCTCTTTTCTATTTTGTTAATTCTACTGTATTTATTACTGCACTGTTCTCCATTTCTGTTTTCAATTCTGTTTAATTCTGTTTGCATTTTACACTGCTCTGCTCTCTATTTTTCTTTTCAATTCTGTTTAATTCTTTTGCATTGCACACTTCTCTGTTCTCTATCTTTTCTATCATGTTTAATTCTATTGCATTTTACACTGCTCTGCTCTCTATTTCTCTTTTCAATTCTGTTTAATTCTATTGCATTGTACACTTCTCTTTTCTCTATCTTTTCTATTGTTTAATTCTATTGCATTTTACACGGCTCTGTTCTCCATTTCTGTTTTTATTTTGAACTCTATTGCATTTTACACTGCTCTGCTCTCTATTTCTCTTTTCAATTCTGTTTAATTCTTTTGCATTGCACACTTCTCTGTTCTCTATCTTTTCTATTGTTTAATTCTATTGCATTTTACACTGCTCTGTTCTCTATTTTTTCTATTTTGTTTAATTCTATTGCATTTTATGCTGCCATA
Source organism: Gobiocypris rarus (assembly GCA_023029165.1). Taxonomy (NCBI): domain Eukaryota; kingdom Metazoa; phylum Chordata; class Actinopteri; order Cypriniformes; family Gobionidae; genus Gobiocypris; species Gobiocypris rarus. The sequence continues at coordinate 40,388,301 of CM040927.1, read as the reverse complement.
TGTTCCATTTCTCTTTTCAGTTCTGTCTAATTCTATTGCATGTTATTATAATAATCCTATTAGATCTATTACAAGGGAACTGAAGTGGAAGATGGTATGCTTTCA
>CM040927.1:40365696-40383196 GCA_023029165.1 Gobiocypris rarus | reverse complement strand
CACAATCTGCTCAGTTACTGGGATTTTCACACACAACCATTTCTAGGGTTTACAAAGAATGGTGTGAAAAGGGAAACACATCCAGTATGCGGCAGTCCTGTGGGAGAAAATGCCTTGTTGATGCTAGAGGTCAGAGGAGAATGGGCCGACTGATTCAAGCTGATAGAAGAGCAACTTTGACTGAAATAACCACTCGTTACAACCGAGGTATGCAGCAAAGCATTTGTGAAGCCACAACACACACAACCTTGAGGCGGATGGGCTACAGCAGCAGAAGACCCACGGGTACCACTCATCTCCACTACAAATAGGGAAAAGAGGCTACAATTTGCACAAGCTCACCAAAATTGGACAGTTGAAGACTGGAAAAATGTTGCCTGGTCTGATGAGTCTCTATTTCTGTTGAGACATTCAGATGGTCGAGTCAGAATTTGGCGTAAACAGAATGAGAACATGGATCCATCATGCCTTGTTCCCACTGTGCAGGCTGGTGGTGGTGTAATGGTGTGGGGATGTTTTCACTGTGCAGGCTGGTGGTGGTGGTGTAATGGTGTGGGGATGTTTTCACTGTGCAGGCTGGTGGTGGTGGTGTAATGGTGTGGGGGATGTTTTCACTGTGCAGGCTGGTGGTGGTGGTGTAATGGTGTGGGGATGTTTTCTTGGCACACTTTAGGTCCCTTAGTGCCAATTGGGCATGGTTTAAATGCCACGGCCTACCTGAGCATTGTTTCTGACCATGTCCATCCCTTTATGACCACCATGTGCCCATCCTCTGATGGCTACTTCCAGCAGGATAATGCACCATGTCACAAAGCTCCAATCATTTCAAATTGGTTTCTTGAACATGACAATGAGTTCACTGAACTAAAATGGCCCCCACAGTCACCAGATCTCAACCCAATAGAGCATCTTTGGGATGTGGTGGAGCAGAGCTTCGTGCCCTGGATGTGCATCCCACAAATCTCCATCAACTGCAAGATGCTATCCTATCAATATGGGCCAACATTTCTAAAGAATGCTTTCAGCTCCTTGTTGAATCAATGCCACGTAGAATTAAGGCAGTTCTGAAGGCGAAAGGGTCAAACACAGTATTAGTGTGTGCTCCTAATAATCCTTTAGGGGAGTGTATATTCACATAGAGAACAGCTGATCTACACTGGAGGAATATTTCACTGTTTTACTGGATTTATGATTAAATAAATGCCTTTTGTGAGCAGAAGAGACTTATTACATTTGCAGACGACAAACTTTTGACTGGATTTTACATTCCCTCTAGTCTTCAGAGAAATATCTCTTCAAGCTCTTCTCCCGTATATATATATTCAGCTGCTGTTACTAACGCTGGCGGGAAATGCTTCTCAGTTTGTATTGATATGTGCACATAAGAAAATGTTTGATATGGAGATCAAACATGACATCTGAGGTGCTTTAAGGGCTGAAATATTGATCACATTCCCAGATCCGCGTCTGTGATCAAGCCCATCTTTAGCATGTCTGCTGTGAAATATGCACCAGAAAAAAATCCCCATGAACACACAGAAGTGAACCTTCATCTAATGCTAACTTCATTTAAAGAGGACCTGTAATGTGTTTGAGCATGACAAAGGGAGTCTAACACGTCACAATATTCCCGATTATAATAACTAATGCGCTGAATAAAGGGGCGGGGCCTGGTTGAGTTAGTCAGTAGTGTGTTTAAACTGGCGGTTTATGGGAAGGGGCGGGACATTTCCCAAACACCAATCACAACACACTGCCCCAGCCGACCAATCAGAGCACAGTGTGCTTTACAGAAGGCGGAGCTTCATAGAGACAGGAACTGAACAGAGCGTTACTGACAGACTGGGAAAAGAGGAGCCGCAACAATGGAGAATATGGGGAATAATCAACATTCAAGCAGGAAAAACAGGCATAATAGATGCTGAATGTCTGTATGTGTGTGTGTTCTCCAGATCCTGGTGAGTCTGTGGTGATTCTCGCTGACCGGATGTTGTTGGAGTTTCCTTTAGAAGCGCTGAGCGTCCTACAGGCGGAGGGCATCGGCTCCGTGTCTCGAGACTTCTCTCTGCAGGTTCTTCATGCTCGTCTACAGACGGATGGCGCAGGTGAGTGTGTGCTACTCTTCAGATGTTTCCACAAATATATGAAGCGGCACAACTGTTTTCCACATTGATAATAACTTTTTTTGCACTGGTGCTACAGAGGTTGAACGTTTTGTCGCACAGGTCAGAACAAGTGTAGCTCAAGTATAAAACGTACGGTTCATCTCATAAAACAACCACAAGTTGCACTGTTCGTCGCTTAAACAGTGACTGATAATGTCTCAAACAGAGCACACTAAATCCAACTCTTCACAAGAAAAAACTGCAGGAACGTAGCACTTATTAAAGTGTGGGTCTAAGGTTGTTTCCTGCTAATTACTGATTCTCATGATAAACATGGACGTTTCAAAACATGAGTTGGATGTGTGACGGAGTATTTCTGTGCCAAATACACTCCTTCAGGATTCAAACAAGTTTCATGGAGTTTTTTTCGAGGATGGCCCTGTGTGACATCATAAAGGGTGGAACTCCTTATATGGGCACTTCTCCCGGATGAGCACACACACACACACACACACATCAGTGAGCTTTGCTGGGGTTACGGGAGCCGTCGGCGGCACTGCCGGTGTGTTTTTAGACACAAGATCAACAGTGAAACTGCATCAAAGTGCATATAATGTGAACAACACCAATATATAGTTATTGTGTGTGTGTGTGTGTGTGGACTGGTAATCCCTACGGTATGGGGACAAAATGTCCCCACAAAGATGGCAATATCCGAAATCCTTGTCCTTGTGGGGACATTTTTTGGTCCCCATGAGGAAAACATCTTATAAATCACACTAAGTGATGTTTTTTGAAAAAGTAAAAATGCAGCATGTCTCCTGTGATGGGTAGTGTGTGTGTGTGTGTGTGTGTGTGTGTGTGTGTGTGTGTGTGTGTGTGTGTGTGTGTGTGTGTGTGTGTGTGTGTGATGGGTAGGTTTAGGGGCAGGGGCAGTGTGTGTGTGTGTGTGTGTGTGTGTGCTCTCTTTAGAGCTGCCCACTGCACGCCTTCACAAGTTGGGCTGTTTTTGAAGAATCCGTACAGCGTATCTGTCTTTTATGAATAAAACGATAGAACACCTTTGGGATGAATTAGAGCGGAGACTGCGAGCCAGGCCTTCTCGTCCAACATCAGTGCCTGACCTCACAAATGCGCTTCTAGAAGAATTCCCATAAACACACTCCTAAACCTTGAGGAAAGCCTTCCCAGAAGAGCTGAAGCTGTTAGAGCTGCAAAGGGTGGGCCGACTCCATATTAAACCCTACGGATTAAGAATGGGATGGCATTAAAGCTCATGTGTGTGGAAAGGCAGGCGACCCAAAACTTTTAGCAATATAGTGTACGTCGCACTGTACAACCCTGTAAACATAAATGTGTGTTGATCATCAGATCCTCATATGAGAATGATTAGTGAAGGATCATGTGACACTGAAGACTGGAGTAATGATGATAAATTCAGCTTTGATCACAGGAATAAATCACACTGCACTATATATTCACATAGAGAACAGCTGATTGTAATATTACTGGAATCCACAGATCCCATCTAGGCCTGGTAATCATGCTGTGAAACATCAATCAAACTCTATATTCATGTCAGGATGCAGTTAATCAGAATGTATTTGACACATTTCATCTGATTAAATCTCACTCGCTCTAATTAGTCAAAGCATAAAAGCGTGTGATGAAGCAGACGAACCACACCTGTAGTTTATCACAGACACAAAATGAGACTTTTTGTCAAGTTTTAGCGTTTCAAAGCTTCTTCATGTCACCTGTTTTGCTAGAAGAGTGTGTTGAAGTGCAGTTCATCACGTTTCCAGGTGCATTACAGTACAATGGCGAGTAAACATCCTGACCTGACCTTCAGACGTTCCAGGGAATCGAGTGAATAAGTGTTTGGTTTGCTCTGGAAAACATGCTGCTGTTTCCTAGCATCACCTGAGAGCCTTCAGCGTCCTCAGCGGAGCGGCTTGTTCTCTTCTGCACATCACTGTCTGAAGATGAAGCCGCTCGGGCGCCGAGAGCCAGAGGAAATCGAAAAACATCCTGAGGTCTTTCCGTCGGAGAGTTAATCAGTTTTCATTCACAAACCGCCGAATGAAAACCTCATGCTAATAGGAAACACTCTGTCAGGATTTACCACCTCGTAATCTCTTTAAAATTCAAATGTGCCGTTGCATTTGGGACATGTTTTAAATTTTTATTTGCGTAATTAATTCATTCATTTTCAACTCGTGCTCGGCTCCTGCGTGTAAATTGACAAATTAAAAACTAAACGTCCTGACACTTGAAGGCTTTCCTGAGCGCTCGTACGAATCGAGACATTTCCATACGCCGCTTACTGGATTAAGGGAAAGGGAAGGTTTAGGGTGTGAGATGTACTGGGAAAACGGTTTGTTTTTCCTCTCTAACTGGCAAAGCAAAGTACACTTTCACACACACTTATCAACGTCTGAACGTCACTGCGTGAGGTGAAATGTCACCGGTGTTCATTTTGATTTAGTTTTAGTCATATTTTAGTCTCCTGAATTGTTTTTAGTGTTATTCTAGTTTTAGTCGACTCAAATCTAATGAGTTTAATTCAGCTGTAAAGCATTAATTGAGCATTTAAGCATTACATTACCGAGTGTTACTGAATACATGACACATCTGACATTCTGACATCATTGTGTTTTTGACATTAAAATACACGAAAGAGCTCAAATTTTTTTTTTTTTTTTTGGCATCTACAGGTGCTGGTCATATCATTAGAATATCATCAAAAAGTTGATTTAATTCACTAATTCAATGCAAAAAGTGAAACTTGTATATTATATTCATTCATTACACACATACTGATATATTTCAAATGTTTATTTCTTTTAATTGTGATGATTATAACTGACAACTAAGGAAAATCCCAAATTCAGTCTCTCAGAAAATTAGAATATTGTGAAAAGGTTGAATATTGAAGACACCTGGTGCCAGACTCTAATCAGCTACTGAACTCAACACACCTGCAAAGGCCTTTAAATGCTCTCTCAGTCTAGTTCTGTAGGCTACACAATCATGGGGAAGACTGCTGACCTGACAGTTGTCCAAAATACGACCTTTGGCACCTTGCACAAGGAGGGCAAGACACAAAAGGTCATTGCAAACAAGGGCTGGCTGTTCACAGAGCTGTTTCAAGCACATTAATAGAGAGGCAAAGGGAAGGAATAGATGTGGTAGAAAAAAGTGTACAAGCAATAGGGATAACCGCTCCCTGGAGAGGATTGTGAAACAAAACCAATTCAAAAATGTGGGGGAGATCAACAAAGAGTGGACTGCAGCTGGAGTCAGTGCTTCAAGAACCACTACACACAGACGTATGCAAGACATGGGTTTCAGCTGGAGTCAGTGCTTCAAGAACCACTACACACAGACGTATGCAAGACATGGGTTTCAGCTGTCGCACTCCTGGAGTCAAGCCACTCTTGAACAACAGACAGCGTCAGAAGCGTCTCGCCTGGGATAAAGACAACAAGGACTGGACTGCAGCTGAGTGCTCCAAAGTTATGTTCTCTGATTAAAGTAAATGTTGCATTTCCTTTGGAAATCAGGGTCCCAGAGTCTGGAGGAAGAGAGGAGAGGCACACAATCCACGTTGCTTGAGGTCCAGTGTGAAGTTTCCACAGTCAGTGATGGTTTGGGGTGCCATGGCATCTGCTGGAGTTGGTCCACTGTGTTTTCTGAGGTCCAAGGTCAACGCAGTCGTATACCAGGAAGGTTTAGAGCACTTCATGAAAATCTGTGGGGTATTGTGAAGAGGAAGATGCGATAATGCAGAAGAGCTGAAGGCCACTATCAGAGCACCCTGGGCTCTCATAACACCTGAGCAGTGCCACAGACTGATCGACTCCACGCCGCAGAGCACCCTGGGTAATTCAGGCTAAAGGAGCCCCAGCTCAGTATTGAGTGCTGATACTTCTCATCTTCATACTTCTCAGTTGGCCAAGATTTCTAAAAATCCTTTCTTTGTATTGGTCTTAAGTAATATTCTAATTTTCTGAGATACTGAATTTGGGATTTTCCTTATTTGTCAGTTATGATCATCAAAATTAAAAGAAATAAACATTTGAAATATATCATTCTGTGTGTAATGAATGAATATAATATACAAGTTTCACTTTTTGAATGGAATTAGTGAAATAAATCAACTTTTTGATGATATTCTAATTAGATATTCCTCAGCATGAGTTCATAATCATTCCCGGTCATAAATGTGTGTTATTGATGGATTGAGCCGCTCCGAAGCGCTGTCACGTGAGCCTGGAGAATCTCAACAGCTCCGTGTTTTCCCGCCGTTAGATCCACACGTGTGTGCTCAGGACATCAGTTCTGACCGGATCTCCTTATCCTCCCTCACTAACATTTCCCTCTCGGTTTTACTCGTTAATGAACATCACAGAAGATTTTCCTCATAGTTTTGTCATCCAACACTGGTTTTTATTTAGTTATCGTCTCGTTTTCGTCACTGAAAAAAGGTCGCTGATGAACGAAATTAGCACTGAATGTCACAGAAAGCAACTCAAACACATCCGTTTCTGTTTGTTATTTAAAAAAATAGAAAAATAAAAACACTATCCTAGATTCCGTGAGACTTGTTACAGCGCTTGCATATTGTTGCCCTTGACTGTTCTTGGTTGCTTCTATTACTCTCATTTGTAAGTCGCTTTGGATAAAAGCGTCTCATAAATGACTAAATGTAATCTGGACGAGGATCTGGATCAGTGTGATTCAACCCACTGTTGCTTTAAGAAACCAGCACAGGATTGCCTGATATGGAATTATATCCCTGATCCAGCTGAAACTTCATGACCTGGCTGATTGAAACACAAAGAGAGCGTAAGGAAGAACTACAGCATTCAGGGCAGAGATGAGCGCGTTAGATGTGTGTCTGACCGATGGGCCTCATGGGACACACTCATCTTCTGCTTTACTGTCTGACAGGCACACAACATCACAGACCCGTTCAGAGCGTCTCATCTGACAACATCTCTCACATTTACAGTGTCCAAACCAGAAACCCTGCTGAAAATAACGCAATAATCAGGCCACGCTCTACAAGCAGGTCCTCATATATGGGGCAGCGGGAGCCTCGTGGGTTGAGAAATGGGCCGAGACACACACGAGGTCGTGGATTCGATCCCAAGTGACGGCTGTTCAGACTCGGTGCCTTTGGGCAAGGTGATTTCACACCGATTCACTGTCTGGCTCCTCCGTGCGGATAGTGCCGTGAGGGTCCGCTGGCACTGCAACAGAACACCACACGTCCTCCGTTCGCTCGTTTGCGTTTGCATTTTTTATTTATATTGTTCTACATATTTTTTGCCACTAACCTCAAAAAAAGTTATGTATGTATACAGCACATATAATTTGAATAGCTAATCGAGTACAAGGACACACCATGCTCTTTTTATTATTCCCATATTGTGTATACTTGAGGAAAAATGCTCTGTGGAAAATGAATCATAAGTGTTTATGGTAACACTTTATTTTACAGTGTCATTATGCTACATGTATTAACTATAGTAATAACTATAAATCATGCATAATTACATGCAACCAAACCCTAACGCTATAGTAAGTACATGTAATATTACTCAGTACTTATATGCATTATTACAGTGTAACAAAGACACCATAAAATAAAATAAAGTGTAACCGTGTTTGTTTTAAGGTGTCTGTGTTAATGTAATTATGCATTTAAGAACTGAGTAATATTACATGTACTTACTATAGGGTTTGGTTGAGGGTTAGTTGCATGTAATTATGCAGAATTTATAGTTATTACTGCATTAATGTAACAGGGACACTGTAAAATAATACTGTGTTTTGTTTAAAAATCATATAAACAAAACAATAACAATAATGTGGTTTGCATATAACATTAATACTTGTTCAAAGTCTGTGCTATTTTCAGTTTATTTTGATATATACATTTTTTTAATTAAAATATTAATGCAAATGAATAAATAAATACATAAAAAATAATAATATTGCTTTGCATTAGTAACAATAAATACTATGATATTATATTAATACAATGTAACAATAATAATCATTTTATTATATGATTTGATTCATATCATATTTTTAGTTATTTAATCACATTTTTACATAATATTTTTCATCATAAATAATCAGATTATCTATATATTCATAATCTTATCGATTCTCATTTGCTACATAACATATAACATTTTAAAAACATGAAATACTATCAAATTATATATTTACCACAATTATGCAAGTATGACATTAGGAAGATTAAAGATGAATTATTGGTAAAGCTGTCACAGCAGTGATGTTTCTGAGCTGCTGAACGTCTGGGAAGAGGATTTTAATATTTCTAGCGTCAACCTTTAGCATTTATCTCTTTCTTTGAATAATTGTTTCACACTTCTTCAGAGCTCTGTACTGAAATGGCATATGCAAATGATTGCAGTAGTGTTTGCTGTATAATATCAGGAGTTATAACACTGCTCCACTCGCTTTAGTGTGTTCATAAGGCAGTGAACAGGCACATTAGCACACGGGACAGTCATTAGCATAAGTTGAACATCATAGTTTTGAATTATGTCAGGAAGACGTAGAGCCAAGCAGTGCTCGTACTAAAGGAGCTATTTGTTATTTTACATCATATTTTGCATAATACACTGAATAAATTACAGCATACAATGCACAGTACTAAACGTATTCATGCGCTGATAGCAAAGTTTATTTTCCCCATTAATTATAGCTGGCACAAACACTGTGCATTTGAAACAGTTCTTGTCTTGTCCTTTCATGCGCTCACACCAGGTTTAAACTGATATATTATATTTTCCATCATCAGGGGCCAGTCATTGTTTCTTATGGGCCAAGCACTGAAGCTGTGTAGGAACCTGTATCAGTTGGCTCTCCTATTATTATTATTATTATTTATAGAACCGCTTAAAAGATAGTTGTAAAATTTGGCACACGGCTAGAGGACAGTCTGAACTGTCACCGGTGCAAATTTGGGGTCTCTAACTCAATCCCTCTAGCGCCACCCATTGGCCAAACATCCACTCACGTTTGGTAATACCTTTTGAACCATAAGGGCTAGAAGCAAAAGTGTTTCCTCTGATTCTTTGGCTCAAGACGTCATTTGCTGTCATGAAAAATTTTCCAACATCAAAAAAACTACTTTTACTTTATCTAGGCTGTTGCTCTGATTTTCATGAAAATTGGACCAGATCATCTTCTGATCATGGCAACAAAAAGTTATGGAATTCAAGTTGATTCGTCGAACTGCTCTTGAGTAACTCACAAACAAATCCAACCAAGAGCACGCCAAAATGGATGTGAAGCTATATCTCGGCAAGGCTTTAGTGTATTCTGACCAACATTGGTGTGTGTTATGACAGCCATGACCTGTGACGACCTGCAAAGTTTCAGCGCAGTGCCACCTAGTAATCAGGAGATATGAAAAATGTAAATTTTTGAGTATAACTTCTGAATGGTTTAGCCAAAAGTCACAGCCTTCATGAAACTAGTCTCTTTAGATTCGGTGTAGCATGCCGAGTCAAATGATACCTAACTTTCCCATATCAGCCATTTTGGCCATCGGCCATTTTGAATTTTGTCGCAAAATTGGCCTTAATTGACTCTTTGGTTCATGCCGAGAACATAGATTCCAATTTTGCCATTGTCGAATTTCCTGTCTGCAATTTTGATTACTTTTTCAAACACCTCCTAGAGCATTTGTTCGATTTTCACCAGATTCTAATCAGATCATCTTCAGACTGTGACGACAAAATGTTAAGGATTTCGCGTCGGTTAACGAAACCATTTTCGTATATTTGAGGCATGATGCCAAAATGACTCTGAAGCTGTAAATCTGCAGTGTTTGTCATTGCCTTAACCCTTATCATAAAAAAATAAAAAACTCTCCCTCTATTTCTCTTTTATTCCTTCCTTATTCTAGCTTAAGCTTATTCTATGTAATGTCCAAAACTTGGTATTTAAGGCACTTTTTGCGTTTTTCGCCTATTCATGACCGATCGCTTCCTGTACTCCAATGTTGTAAGTCGCTTTGTATAAAAGCGTCTGCTAAATGCCTAAATGTAAATGTAACCCTAAGCCCCATCAATTTCATAATAGCACCACCTATTGGTCAAAACTAGTGACAGTATTTATGATTTTTCAGCCCTTGTGCCTTAACTCATCTTAAAGAAACACTCCACTGTGTTTAGAAACAGGGCTTATTCAACTTCTTTCCTACATTTAGATATGTGGGCAAATGCATTTTGTCTCAGTGCATGCATTGTTTTAGTTTGGCAGGGTCGCCGCTAACTTAGCTTAGCATAATGAATGGAATCCTATGTTGCCAGCTAGCATGTCCCGAGTAAAAGTGATAAAAAAACGAATTACTTCTTGTGGCCTGCGTATTCACAAAGAGTACAGATAGCGATGCAGATTAAGACTAGGCGATTCCCTAGGCAGATATTGACTTGGCGACCCTGCCAAACTAAAACAATGCATGCACTGAGTCAGAAATGCATTTGCCCACATATCTAAATGTAGGAAAGATGTTGAAAAAGCCCTATTTCTAAAAACGGTGGATTGTTCCTTTAATATGTCTTTAATTGTTGATTGTTGCAGTTGGTCTGATGCTCCCAGCCATGACTGATCATGCCTTCTTTGGCTGCTTGCAGCTATATTTGTTTATGCATCTTCATTTATCATCTGTCATTGTAGTCTATGGCAGTTTTGGTCTGGAAAACATATTTTTTCCTTCAGATTTCTTGCCTTATCTATTGATTTGAATATTCACTCATGGAAAATTTATTATAATTGTTTAAATTATCACCAGCCTGATTATTGCATCCTTGCGATAGCGACACCTACTGGTCATAAAAACAGTTGTGCTGCATCATAAAACGTATTTCAATCTTAGAACAAGATTTTTACAATAAGGTTGCATTTGTTATCATTAGTAAATAGTTTTAAGTTAACTGATCAAAGAAAGTCACATTTGAAAGTGATCATGCAAAACTGAAATTATTCAGCGTAATCTGTTTACGTGACTTTCGCTGGAGGCAGATGAATGTCTTGTTGCATTAAGTTCACATTATTGAAGTACACAGCCGTTGATATTAAATGTCACTGGCCTTTGCGAGTTGCTGTAAGAGTTTGGCAAGAGTTGTTTTCCACGCTATTACACGCGCCAGACGCCAGACACTCATTTCCTGTTTTAATAATCTTTCTTGTTGGTGACAGTTGAAAGTGACAATAAAAAGGAGGCCAAAGGTGGCAAAGGAGTCAAGGGGAGAGGCGATCAAAGCCGAGGCATCAAAGTGGTGAGTCTGGCAGACGCTGATAGAGATGCAATAGCCTTCACACGTTTAGATGTTTGGTTTCTCCATCCTTCCCTTTTAACCGGCCTCTCTCTGTCAATTATATAATAATGAGGACGCAGCCGTCGTTCTCCCTGCTCTTCTTCAGTTCCCCCTCCTCAGGTCATATTAAGTAAAGTGACCTTTAAGGCTTTACTTTCTTCCACAGGTGCCGGTCAATCGCGTCCCACCCCCGCACACCATCCCAGTGGACACACACAAGTTCAGATGTATCCTTCACTTTAAACTGCCTTCATTTCATTTGTGATGTGTGTGAAATGTCAGAGCAGTCATTCTGCCACTGTATCTAGTACTGTGAAATAGTTTATAGAAATATATTCTTAACACAGGCTTGAAGATGTAGTTGATGCCCAGGAGGAAGGGGAGGAGGAGGAGGGAAAGCAGGATGGTAAGAGTGGAAAGAGTTTCTAAAAGCAAACATTTCACTTCTGTAATGTGAAAGCGTGTGTTTAATGAAAAAGCATTACAATTTTATTTTAAACAAAAGAGGCATCGATTAATCGTTCACAATAAGACCTACGATTTTAATACTTTTATTCATCAGGAATGCATTAAATTGATCAAAAGTGACATGTATAATGTTACAAAAGATTCTGTTTCAAATAAATGCTGTTCTTTTGAAGTTTCTTTTCATCAAAGAATCCTGAGAAATAACATGTATGACGATATTCCACACAAATATGAACTGTTATCAACACAGATAATAATCATAAATGTGTGTTGATCATCAGATCCTCATATGAGAATGATTAGTGAAGGATCATGTGACACTGAAGACTGGAGTAATGATGATAAATTCAGCTTTGATCAAAGGAATAAATCACACTGCACTATATATTCACACAGAGAACAGCTGATCTACACTGGAGGAATATTACACTGATACTGGAGTTATGATCAGATAATGAGCAGAAGCGCTATATATTCACACAGAGAACAGCTGATCTACACTGGAGTGAATATTATTCGATACTGAGCAGGATCAGATAACAAACAGAAGCGCTTATATATATTCACACAGAGAACGCCTCGTTACGGGGATAACCTCGCTCCCCGAGGAGGGAATCTAAGACGAACGTTAGTGACTAACGAATGGGGGTTTCGCTTAGAAGCCATCATCTTCGAGCTTAGAGAAAATGCCCAATGGCGTGCCAATGCCATGGGGCATGCAGAATTTGCATACGTAACTCCGCCTCACCGTGTGAGTATATAAGGAGGTACGTAGCAACATCGCATTATGTTACCTGCTTGAGGAGCCAAGACTGAACTCCTGCGTTCCAGGTAGCACAGCTGATGTGGCAACGGGACGTTACGTCTCCGTTCCCTCCTCAGGGAACGAGGGTTACATCCGTAACTGAGACGTTCCCTTTCGTTCAGTCACTACGACGTAACGTTAGTGACTAGCAGATGGGGGTCCAATCTAATCCCGCCACTCAGCTGTCTTCCAGTGCCCTGCGTAAGTGTGAGTTCCCTGTCGTAAGACTAGTACGGACGAAGGATTCCCACTTATCACAGGAATACCAAGGTACACTGGGAAGCATATCCCAGTGAGGAAATGCCAAGATGCCTACCCGTAGGGAGGACTTAAGAGTACACATATGACCCGCAAGGGTTGCATATGGGAAACTCTAGGGTACTAGCCGAAGGTGGATTTTTAACCCTAGGGATGGCCGGGACATGCCAAGGGAAGAAACCCGCTCACTGCGGAGGCTTACGGTGAAATACACGTGTGGGGGTCGCCGGAGGGGAACCATGCACACGGGGCACCTGGCCGGACAGACTCACAGGTATCGGCGTAAGCAGTGCTGGAGGAACTCAGGGCTCTCGGGGAGCTCACCTGAGGAAAATCGCACGTATCCAGTCCGAGGAGTGGAATGGCGAGCAAGCGAAGACACCTAAGCCTGGCCCATTACCGGCCCCTTGGGGGGGCGAGTACATAGTCGGACACTGGCTCCACTCGGAGATAGTAGAATCTGGCGAATGTGTTAGGTGTCGCCCAGCCTGCAGCTCTGCAGATGTCTGTTAGCGAGGCGCCATGCGCTAAAGCCCAAGAGGAGGCGACATTCCGAGTGGAGCCCGAACCCCAAGGGGACATGGTCGACCTTGCTGCTGGTAAGCCAAAACAATGGTGTCCACTATCCAGTGAGACAGCCTTTGCTTTGAGAGAGCACTTCCCTTCCGCTCTCCACCATAACAGACAAAGAGCTGGTCTGAGGTCCTGAAACACTGTGTCACGTCTACGTAGGCGCGGAGCGCGCGTACTGGACAGAGCCGTGCCAAGGCTGGGTCTTCCCCCTCCACGGGCAGCGCTTGCAGGTTCACCACCTGGTCTCTGAACGGAGTGGTGGGAACCTTGGACACATATCCAGGCCGGGGTCTCAGGATCACGTGAGAATTAGCCGGCCCGAACTCCAGGCACGCTTCGTCAACCGAAAATGCCTGCAGGTCCCCGACCCTCTTGACGGAGGCCAATGCGGTCAGCAGAGCCGTCTTCATTGACAGGAACTAAATATCAACCGACCACAAAGGCTCAAAGGGAGGCCTCTGCAGAGCACTTAAAACTACTGAGAGGTCCCAAGAGGGTACGAGAGGAGAGCGAGGAGGATTCAGAGATCGTGGTAGGCAGATATAGCGGCCACATAGACTTTGAGGGTGGAGGGAGACAGCCTTCGCTCCAGCCCTTCTTGGAGGAACGATAGCACGGACACGATCGGGCATTTCCAGGGGTCTTCTTGGCGGGAAGAGCACCAGGTGACGAAGAGGTTCCACTTCAACGCATAGGCATGCCGAGTGGACTCTGCCCTAGCGGAAGTGATGATGGCGACCACCGAAGGTGGCAGGCCACTCAAACCTGCCGCGTCCCATCCAGGAGCCACACGTGGAGGCTCCACAGATCGGGACGTGGGTGCCAAAGAGTGCCCCGTCTCTGAGTGAGGAGGTCTCAGAGGAATAGGCCAGGGAGGGGCTGTCGCAAGGAGTACGAGTTCGGAACCCAGGTCCGGCCGTGCCAGTACGGGGCGACCAAAAGGACTTGCTCCTTGTCCTCCCTGATCTTGCACAAGAGTTGTGCGAGTAGGCTCACTGGGGGAAACGCATACTTGGGTAGGCCCCACGGCCAGCTGTGCGCCAGAGCATCCGTGCCGAGCGTGCCCTCGGACAGGGAATAGAACAGGCTGCAGTGGGAAGAGTCGTGGGAGGCAACAGATCTACCTGCGCGTCCCCGAACTGTTCCCAAATCAGCTGGACCGACTGGGGATGGAGTCTCCATCCTCCCGGGAGAGGCTGAAACCGCGAGAGCTCGTCGGCTGCGAGGTTCAGGACTCCCGGAATATGGACAGCACGAAGGGACCTCAGGCGCTTCTGACTCCATAGAACGAGACGGGCGGGCGAGTTGAGACATACGGGCGGAGCGTAGACCGCCCTGATGGTTGATGCACGCCACTACGCCGTGTTGTCTGTCCGACAAGCACATGTTGACCCTTCAGCAACGCTCGGAAGCGTGCAGGGCGAACCGCATCTGCCAGCAACTCGAGGCAATTGACATGCAGGAGGCGCTGGGGTCCTGTCCAGGAGTCCGCGGCTGCTTGTCCATTGCACATGGCACCCCAACCCGTGGCAGAGGCATCCGTCGATGCGACAACATGCCTGGAAACTCGTTCTAAGGGCACCCCGGCCCGTAGAAACTGAGGTTCGACCACGGGGTGAGCGTCTGTAAGTAGGCCCGAGTCACTTGGACCCGGAGCGCCAGACTGCCATGCCCATCTCGGGACCCAATCGCGAAGCCAATGCTGAAGCGGTCTCATATGAAGCAATCCGAGCGGCGTCACCGCGGCTGCAGATGCCCATATGCCCCAGGAGCCTCTGAAACACTTCAGTGAAACCGCACACTAGCTTCGAATTAACGGAGGCAAGTCAGCATTGACAGCGCGTGCTCACTGGTAAGCTGCACGCACATGGCGACCGAGTTGAAAACCATACCGTGAAAAAGAGATCCCCTGCACGGAGCAGAGTTGCTCTTCTCCCAGTTGACCTGAAGGCCCAGACAGGCTACGTGCTGAAGCACTAGAACTCTGTGTTCGCACCCTGTCTCGAGAGTGACTCAGTCTGAGCCAGTCGCCGAGGCAGTTCAGGATGCGAACCCCGTGCTGCCTGAGTGGCGCAAGGGCTGCCTCGACAGACTTCGTGAAGTCACGAGGGGACAGAGCTAGCCCGAATGGGAGGAACGCGTACTGAATGTCCGCCCTTCGAAGCAGACCTGTAGGAACGGTCCGCATCGAGGTAGGAGACAAAGAAGTAGGCGTTCTTCAGGTCAATCGCTGCAACCAATCAACTGGACGAACGCATTCGAGAAGGCGTTCGCTGCCAACATCCTGAACGGAAGCCAGTAAGGATCAGCTCAGGATGGGCAGATCCAGAATTGGCCATAACACACCGGTATTCTAGGGTACAATGAAGTAAAGGCCGAGGCCCGGACTTCATTTCGGCTGGAGGGACAGGCTCAATCGCACCCTTTGCCAGTAGGGTGGCAACCTCCGCACGCATGACTGGGACATTGGGCCCCACCATGGTGAGCAGACTCCCCGAAGCGGGGAGGAGCTTGCACAAATTGAATCGCGTAGCCGAGCCTGATGGTTTTCGCGGCCCGGCGGACAGTCCTGGAAGCTGAAGTCAGACTCCCAGGAACTGACCACGGGGGTCTCTTGAACCACAGACGACCGGTGGGGGCAGCGAGGCAGCGTGACTGGCCCAGACGTGGGAGGCGTAGCGTCCCGGTGTGGGGGCACAGCCAGCAGCTGCGTCCTGACAGAGGAGACCAGGGAAGGACGCGCGTTCCACTGGGGTCTGCTCTGAGAGGCTGGCGAGAGAGAGGGACGAGAGCGGCGCGGCCCGAGAGCGGTGCACACTGCCATCACCATTCTCTGTGTCCTCAGGGATGGGGACACCAGTTCTCTCCAAGCGCCGCCAGCCCGGAGGCCAGCGGCGAAAGGATTTTCCCCCGGCCCTCCACCGGGGGAAGGAGAGGCCCTGCTACCATCCCCTGGAAAGAACTGGAACCCATCTCTGAGTTTTCCACCTCCAGCCTGGCGTTTAGTCAGGCTGTGCAGCGGACTGGGTGTCATCATGCAACCTCCTCCATGACACGGCCCCGGTGAAGGCTGCTGCTGGGGCCGGGTAGGAGGGGGGAGGGCGCCCTCGGCGGCGAGCGGACCCGAGGCGACTGAGCCGGCGGCTGGTGCAGCAGCTGGCCGCCGGGGCAGTACGTGTTACATCCTCAATCTGCTCTAGGGCGGCCGAGAACCGTTGGGCGCAGTTCTCAGCCGCGCCGCCGAAGAGGCCAGCCTGGGATATGGGCGAGTTGAGGAGGTGGGCTCACTCAACTACCTCCACATCACCAGGTAAGGCCAGGTGTTTCTCCCGGACCACAACTGTGGACATCGCCCGGCCCAGGAAGCGTGTGGCCACCCAGAGGGCGGTATCAGTGGCGGCACGCAGCTCATTGAAGAGCCCTGGGTCCGCTCCACCCTCGTGCATGTGCAAAGGGGCGGCGGCCTGCCCCGTAGCTCTGCAGGACCACGCCACGAAGTAGACGGGCCCTGAGGCTTCGGGAGGGTGCTTAGGATAGCCACGCCACGTCGAAGCACTCCATGGACACCGTAGTGCGCAACAGAGTGCCCAACAGTGGGGGGGACCCCAGTGTACCCTAGGCCACGGCCCCATCGAGGGCAGAGAAGGCGGAGGAGGCCGAGTGGTCACGGGAAGCACGGGGACTCCCCTGGACCGCGTGACATCCTCATGCACCTCGGGGCGAAAGGCATTGGGGCAGGCCCCAACAGCTGTCAGGTGCCGTCCCCAAAAACCAATCGCGCAACCACGAGCACTCGTGACAGGGCGGAGTTCCACACCAGCCCGAGGCTCGCAGCTGCCCGAGATAACATGGCTGTCAACTTTGGGTCAGATCAGGCTGACACACCCGGAGGCAGAGCACATCCTAATCGTCATACCCAA